>JAHZMX010006616.1:0-10853 GCA_027743895.1 Seira musarum | reverse complement strand
GAGACCTTACAGAGCAGAGTGGAGTCACCTTTTTAACTTAAATGAAGCCCCCCGTAAGTAACATACAAAAAAAAGAGATACAACTACAACTTTGGTTGGCACAGCACGCACAAAAAAAAATGATGAGTTTTTTTTACTCTTCCATTTTTTTACCTCCTTCTCACTTTCACGTATCAATTACACGCACTACAGTAGAAATGTAGCACAGACAAACAAAAGCTTTTTTCCAGTGTCCTGTAGTCCTGTGTGGTCGTTGTCGTTGTCGTTGTCGTTTTTTTGTCCCTGTAAATGTAATTGTAAATTGTAATGGTGGACACATAGACAGAAGACAATGGTCGAGAACAAAAACTACCAACGAGAAAATGGGTTCATCGACCAATTTAGTGGTCTGGCTTGGATTCGTTGGTGAAAGCAACAAAAATAAAAAAAGTCGACTGCGCCCAACCACCGCTATAATGTCAGGGCATGCCGGGTGACAGATGAGTTTTTTTTTATCCAGAGGAATTATGATTTGCGATTTTATTGCATAGGTATGGACTATGTACTTATGTAAATGCATGAAGAGAATAATTGACATGACGTACATTATGGGATGGAAAATGAATGACAATGACAAGTGGGGAAAAGGAATACCATTAGGCCTGAAAAAAAAATTAAAAATGAATGGAAATGAGTGACATGACATGGGTGACATGGAATAGCAGAAGAGAGGGAAGGGGATCGATGTGCAATGCGTTCTCATTTTCTCCCTCTGGACTGGAGAGTACAAGAGAATACTTAATGTAATGTAATGTATGTGTCTTCTTAATTCTTGTCTTCTTCAATTCCCCTCAAAGTGCATTCATTTTTCTTTAGCACGCAATAAACGTTTCTTGCTCAGAAAATGAAGTGCTTTCTCTTTCCTTACACTCGTCNATAATTGACATGACGTACATTATGGGATGGAAAATGAATGACAATGACAAGTGGGGAAAAGGAATACCATTAGGCCTGAAAAAAAAATTAAAAATGAATGGAAATGAGTGACATGACATGGGTGACATGGAATAGCAGAAGAGAGGGAAGGGGATCGATGTGCAATGCGTTCTCATTTTCTCCCTCTGGACTGGAGAGTACAAGAGAATACTTAATGTAATGTAATGTATGTGTCTTCTTAATTCTTGTCTTCTTCAATTCCCCTCAAAGTGCATTCATTTTTCTTTAGCACGCAATAAACGTTTCTTGCTCAGAAAATGAAGTGCTTTCTCTTTCCTTACACTCGTCTCGTCAAAGAAGTAAAAAAAAGTTTTTTTTTTCTTCCGACTTGCGACTGCGATGCGACTGACATTATGGTTATGTCAGGAGGACGGCTAAAAAAAATTCTTCTGGAAATGATAATGCCTCTTAAGAAAATGTAAAAGTGAAACTTGTTTTGACATGGAGAAAAGGGCAAAAGAAAGTGTCTGAGTGAGTGAGTCTTCACTTAAGAGGGGAATTCATATGTTCTTGGTCTTGGTCTTGGTCTGGTTTGTTGGTTGGTGCACGCCTTCTGCTTCCAGCCAGATTTAATTTGAGACGAAATGAGCTTTTAAACAGCGAGAACCGGAAGTTCAAAAGCGTATTCGTTTTTAAAAGAAGCTGATTGTGAGGATGAGTTTGAGTTAAGTTGAGATGAGATGAGAAAGCTGCTAGTAAAATGTAACATGTCTATGTCCATGTCTTACGGTTTTTTTTGGTCGTCGTGGCTGTAGCTGTAGTCATTCCATGGCTATCCATAAAACAGAGCTCTTCATCTACATCTACAACTACATCCCTTTTAAAAGGGTCATATAATAAAAAAAAGTGGGAATCGTTTTTTTCTTCCTTCGTTCTTGTTCTTTCTCCATCCGATAGTTATGGCTTGTCTTGATGCGTTCGTGAAGTGGATTTACATGGCCGTTCTAAGGGAATGTGACAGTTTAAAAAGGGGACGGGGGAGCTGTTTCACTTGTGAAATAAAAAGAACGACCTCATGACGATGAGGATGATCATGATGATCAGGAATGGAGAAAACGAGGCGAAAAGGCAAAAGTAGCAATTTGTATGTAAAGCAAATGCAAAAGGAAACACAAGTTTTTTCTTTTGTCTGACTCTATTTCGTATGCGGTTTGATATATCACGAACAAAGGTCCCTTTACCGTCTTATGGAATTCCACTCGAAGGACCAATTTTTGTAGTGGCCTGGCCTGGCTTTCGCTTCTTTTTAAGATTGTCGTGTCATCGTCATCCACAAAAGAAGAGAAGAACCCATGCCATGCCACACTCATGTCTGAACCTTCCTTCATTGCTCATTCTTCTGATTACCGTTCCAGATTGAGATGGAGTAAAAGAACTCACTTTCTTTTTTTTTTCAAAATGTCATATCCCATCTCATCAAATGACATCAAAGTCCTCGTCCTGCTGCTTTCACATTCACATATGACGACAATCTTTTCTTTTGATCAGCCAACTTCTTTTGTGTCTTCGTCATCATCATCCTCATCCAATCCACATCCACGTGCATTTTTTTTAGAAGTTCATTGGAATGACTTGTAAAAAAAACTTTTTTGTTTGGAATTTCCAGAATGGCTCATCCTTATCTCTTTTTTTTATTGGATGGCTCATCATCGACGTCGTAGTACGAGATTTCCATAGAATGATATTATGATAGCATCGTCATCCTCATGATTATCATCATTTTTCCTCCTTGTTAGTCATCGCCATTCTCATTTTAGGAAGTTCTAAAGGATGTCATCAAGATACGCTTGTACTTGTACTTGTTTGGTAGATCAAAACAAAATTCATGGAATGGAAGTGGTAGTAAAAGTCGTTAAGCTGGAGGAACAGTATGAATTGAATAGGCCTCCTCTGAATAATTTGAATATTGTTTGGCATGAATCTTCTCAACATTTCTTTTTTTTTGTGAATCTTCCAACAAAAAAAATATGACTGTACCCTGTCCCGTAGACTTAGAATTGTCAATATTGTTCCTGGAGAAAAAAAAAATATCTTGGCAGTGGTTTCGTTTGGTCTGAATGAAGGGAGCCAAAAATTATCTAAATTTGAGGAGATAAAGAAGTCATAGTCATATTCCATGGGCCGGGCTAAAACTCTAAATACCTCTGTTTTCTCTTGATCTTCCTCTCCTTCCATGTTTATGGGAATGGGAATGGGAAACTTTTTTTATTGTGCTTATCTTAAATAGTTTTACAGATAGTTCCATATTTGATTTTTTTTCGGTCATTGGTCTGGTCTGGTCCTAAAGAGAAAAAAGAAATCCTTCCGGAGGAGACTGAGACGAAAGAAGTAAGGAGGACTGAGTCATGCATGCATAACAAATTATGCCGTTTTAGATGGATGGATTAGATCAGATAGGCCAAAATTATTTCTGTGCCAAAGACTCTCCGACATTTCTTTAGGGAAACGTAATATTTATTTTTGTGTGTAATTCATGTCCCATTTTTCTACTCACATTACATTACATTTACTAAAAAGGAGGACAGAGAAAGTAACTAAAAATGTTCTTGGGTGAAGAAGAAACGAAAATTCCATTCATGTTTCTTTCATTCCTTTGCATAAATTCTTATCAAAAAATTTGGAGTATGAACCCGGACTAAAAGTGATTTATGAATATTGCTCAGCAAAAGTCCTCTGGTCTAATACTGGTCCTGGTTTGGTTCTGTGTCACAATTCACAATACCGGGGACTGAGGAGGAGGTCAAAAACGGAACACTGATCATGCCACTTTTTTTTATTTCCGAAATTCTCTAAAAAAAATTTTCTATCTTCCTGTTTCATTCGCCATCCGCGATCGGACTGGCCCCAGAGACAATCCCTCTTTAGCGAAATGTCGTCATGTCGTAAAATATAATAAAAAAAGAGACTTTCAAATTTACATTTTTGGCGATAGCAGTCCGTACGACGACATCCTCACAATTGCAATTGAAGAGGAAAGAGAAGAAAATTTCGAAGTCATAGTCATGTAGACTCAGACCAGGCCAGGCCAGGCATGTTTTTTTCCCCACCACGCGTTTGGAATTCGAAATGGAATAAAAATGGATCTTATTTTTGCATGCATCATTCCTCCATTCTCTCCTCTTTGATTTCACAAGAGAGAAAAAGAAGCCGATGCGATTTCCTCCTTTTGTCGTTGTCGTTCCTATTGCCGTTGTTCTGTGTGCGTGCGTGCTTTTTTTTCGAAAATAATATCAAATCAAATTGGAATGAATGCCTTTATGTGTCTCGTTCTCGTTACTTACGTTTTTTTTTCAGAAGAAAACCTTTAGCTTTCTTTCTCATTTTCATTTCCTTCTCAAAAAAAAGTCAATATCTTTTTTTTATTTGTAAATGGATCTTATTTTTGCATGCATCATTCCTCCATTCTCTCCTCTTTGATTTCACAAGAGAGGAAGCCCGATCCGATTCCTCCTTTTGTCGTTGTCGTTCCTATTGCCGTTGTTCTGTGTGCGTGCGTGCTTCTTTTCGAAAATAATATCAAATCAAATTGGAATGCCTTTATGTGTCTCGTTCTCGTTACTTACGATTTTTTTCAGAAGAAAACCTTTAGCTTTCTTTCTCATTTTCATTTCCTTCTCAAAAAAAAGTCAATATCTTTTTTTTATTTGTCTCCGAAATAAAAGAATGTCTTGACAGGAAAAAAAGGGCATTCACTATTGACTTGAGTTTGAGTATTTTTTGTTAAAACGTTTAAGAAATAGTGGGAATGCCAAACCATCTCATTTCCAATGGGTAACGTAAATATGAAATCGTTTTCTAACTCTTTTGACGATGATATTTTTTTTTCTCTTTGGCTCGTGCTCAAAAATCCCTTACAATTCACAATTCACATCACATCAGTATCAGTGAAAAGGGGAAGAGTGCTGAAGGCATCCATATTGCGATTGCAAAAAAATATTGTTTGAAGGAAGAAATCATTTTCCGTTTGTTATTGGGTATTACCATTTTATTGGATCGTTAAGCCCACAGTGGAAGACACAATGGGACTATTACCATCAGTTATTACAATAATTGTCATTGCATTACCCCCAAAGAAAAAGAAGAAATGGATATGAACATGAACACAAACTGTTCTCATCGTCTCATCTCATATCACAACTCAAAACGTCAATGAAAATTCCTAGAAAAAAAACTTTTTCTGTCTTAATTTGATTGAGTTGAATCACTTTCCCAGAAAAAAAAAATATAGTGGTTTGGTTGGTGACTGAGGTCAAAATCAGATTAGCTTTAGCTTGTCAACAAGACAAGAACGACCAAAGACAATCCCAATCAAGAAACCCAGCAGCTGAAGAAAAAAAAATGTAATCGTAATCGTTGAAGAGTAAATACTTGCCAAACCGAACAAATTTCCTCGTCTCATCTCATATCACAACTCAAAACGTCAATGAAAATTCCTAGAAAAAAAACTTTTTTTGTCTTAATTTGATTGAGTTGAATCACTTTCCCAGAAAAAAAAAATAGAAGAAAATATAGTGGTTTTGTTGGTGACTGAGGTCAAAATCAGATTAGCTTTAGCTTGTCAACAAGACCAGAACGACCAAAGACAATCCCAATCAAGAAACCCAGCAGCTGAAGAAAAAAAAATGTAATCGTAATCGTTGAAGAGTAAATACTTGCCAAACCGAACAAATTTCCTTGTCAATCCAAATCCAATCGAAAAAGCAAACGAGTTTAGTTGAAACAGCAAAAAAACAAGTCTAGTCGTCCTTTTAGCTTCTTAGCATTTCCCTTGTCAATTTAACTTAACCCTTTGGAAGTTCTTCGAGGAATGGAAATCTGAATCAGATTGAGATACTTTTACTTCTTCACTGCAATCCAAGTCAAGTCAATTCCATTTTTTCATCACTCATTCCAAAAAAAAATACTTTCATCTTCAGTGAAATGGTCACTAGTCACTAGACAGATGCAGTTGGGTCTTAAAAAAATTTCTCTTTTTCATTTTCCAGTCCAGTCGCAGTCGAAGCAAATAAACTTTTACTTTATTTCCTTACGCAATTACGAGAAAAAAATTTCATTTCTTTATTTTCCCTATCCCAAAAGACCTTTCCCTTTTGGCCTGGCCTGGTCTGGACTGTGTTCTGAAGATGGGAAGATATTTTTTTTCTTGGTTTTTGGTTGCACAGCTGCGTATTTCTCTGTATTGATCCNCTTTATTTCCTTACGCAATTACGAGAAAAAATTTCATTTCTTTATTTTCCCTTTCCCAAAAGACCTTTCCCTTTTGGCCTGGCCTGGTCTGGACTGTGTTCTGAAGATGGGAAGATATTTTTTTTCTTGGTTTTTGGTTGCACAGCTGCGTATTTCTCTGTATTGATCCTGGACCTAGACTGGACATGGACTGGAGTATTACGCAACAACCCTTTCCATTAAAAAAAATCTCTCCTTGAAACTAAAACTGGATTTTTTTTTGTAGTTGGGAAGCTCTCGCAATCGCAACCAAATAGAGACAAAAAAAATAATTCTTCTTGTTTTACTTTTGTACAAAATGTATTCCTATCGCATTGCATTGCATCTAATGAAATAAAGCTGGAGAAAAGTACTTGTGTTTGCACTGCGGATGTTCTTCCTTTCGTTTGCACAAAGGCTTTTTTTAGAGAGATGTTGTTTTGCTTCTGTCTCCACATTCTCCTCCTGCAACGAGGTCCTTTCCCTTGCATAATACGAGGACGAGGACAAACGACGTTACTGTGGCTGTAGTCGTTGACGACAGTCGACTAGGGATAACACCATTAATTAATATCGTTTAGTAGCTCGTTCTCTTTTCAAAATGCCTCTTCTTTTCTGTTTACATTTCCTCTTGGAACAATAACCTCCAGGGAAAAGTCCTTCACTTCTCTTTTCCTCAATGAGTAAAATTGGGAAAAATATTTTTGAAGGGAAATGAAGGACAAAAAGGGAAGTAGAAGACAACAAGATGACGACCATGATTATTATCATGAATGCTACTGAACACACGCGTCTATTTTCCTTTTTCAACCTTTCCTTGTCTGCTGAGTCAGTGTCAATGCAAATTTTTTTTTATTCCTCGGGCTCAGCTCTAGTCTCAAAAAGACTCTTTTTGCTTCCTTATTGCTTCCTTTCCTCTTGTCTTTTTACTTCCACCTACGACCACAGAAAATTATTAGGAATGTACAAAGGAAAAATATTCCGTTTTGATGGGATAAGGAATTGTATACGGGACCACGACGTGCCCCGAAGACTCAAACGAATCGTCAAACTTATAAATTCTGACCCTTCAATTCTAATTTAATTCAAAGTGCAAATATCGGTGACCCCAAATAAATCGCCAATTCCTTATCCATGCCCCGAAGACTCAAACGAATCGTCAAACTTATAAATTCTGACCCTTCAATTCTAATTTAATTCAAAGTGCAAATATCGGTGACCCCAAATAAATCGCCAATTCTTTATCAAACCTTATCGAATCCACTCGGCTAAACAACATTTAAAGGCATCTCGATTAAAACAATCTTTGACCCCAACCAATTTTTAATTTAACCATCGGGGGCCCCGCCCCACAAGCATTATTCCAACCATCGTCACTTTCTTTTGTGGTTTTTTGTCAGTGCCCTCTTTACTGTTCACATCTTTTTTTATGAGGAAGACCATCTTCACTTTTACTTCAATGCTTCGCTTCACAATTATTTCATCTTCTTTCACATCCAATTCAAACATTTGCACCTTCATATTCTCTTCCATTCATTCAGTCACAATTTTCTGAAGGCATGTGGCTTCCCTTCTTCCTCTTAACTTTTGTGATGTGAACTGTGGTGAAATAATGTAATGAAAAAGGTGGCCTGGCCTGGCCTGTGTAAAAAAAGCAGGATTTTCTTTGAAAATTGCGTTCACTTTCTTCTCTTCTCCTCGTCATTCTCTTTTTTGTTTACCTTTTCTCACTTGGTTCCCCTTCAAGAAAAAGACGATGCGATGTGATGAGTTTTTTTTCATTATTATTAGCTCTTTTGGACGTGGAAAGTGAAAAGTGTGGACCCAACACCACACCACCACTCATTTCGTTTTTGGTCTACGGTCCTTGGTGCGGTGGTTTCCCTAATTTTTTTGGGGGTAACACAACTACAACTACAACATGAGAAAAAAAATTTTTTATTGCCTTATATTCTCTCTATTTATGTACTTTTGACACCTTCATTCATTCATTCATTCATAGGGGCTGTGGTTGAGTTTTGATGAAAGTTTTCATCATGAAAAATGCATAAAACCGGCGTGTTCTCTTCTTCCCTTTAAGTAAATAAGGAAGGAAGTAGAAAGTATTTACCTTCATTTTCTCAAAAAACATTTCATAATAAGTCCAGTGTGAGTTCCCACTTGCCACCTTTTTAGAGCGAATATCCTGAGATCTGCAATCTGCACGTGACTTGGTTTTGGGTGGACTGGACCCACATGTACGATGTACATTCGTAAATTCCTACTTATATCACGTCATAAAGTATTGAAACACGCGTTTTTATTTGTGTGCGTCTGTGTGGTTTCCTATTCCATGCTCATGGATGTGATGTGATTTTCCTGAAAACAGCTAAACAGGGACATAAACAAACATAATGATTTTGGATGGATTAAAGTAAACGGGACCCAGCCATTTGCCGGGCCCCTGACATTATCTGTTTTAATTATGATACCCAGTCACACCATCAAATTTTCACGTTAGTATAAACGGCACTTACTTAACGGAAATATTTCAAAGTGTAAAACAATTTTTTTGTCTAGCGCTTCCCAAAACTCACACTTTTAAAGTAATCCAATTTTAAATCAAATTTTCAAACCTCCCCAAATTCATTACCCCAACCATCTTATTTTATTTTGTGATATATCCCCGGTGCTAAAATAGTTTTGAGTTGAGCACTTGAACACAGGAAATTTTTTTATTAGCCGCCATAAAAACGTCTTTATGCAATAATACACGCCATTTTGAAAGCAATCCAGAAGCTCGACAGTTTATTGCCACGGCAGAAGGTACGTAATTCGGAGGCATAATGAACGACTTTAAAATGACTATAAAACAATGTTGCGCCAATAAAACTTCCAACTTCCCCTCAAAAATAAACGAACAAGGAGGCTCGGCTACCGCTTCTGCTTTTTGTTTTTCCTCCTTAAAAAATGACAACGTATTTTCCAGGAAAAATATTTCATGAGGATTCAGGATTAAGAGCACAAGCCAAAGCCATGGCACGTGTACATTTCCCTTTTTCCTAATTGCTCATTAGTGCTTTTTGAATGAGCTAGTTCGTGTCGTGTGGAGAGTGAAGTGGAATGAAGTGAAGCTTGGGTTGTTGTTCTTCTCCTTATATCATGCATAATAGACTGATTAGGTTTAAGGCGAAAATGGTAATGAGATGACAATANGACTGATTAGGTTTAAGGCGAAAATGGAAATGAGATGACAATAGGAATCCCCTTAAGAAAAGCTGTCATTTTTTTTGGAAATTGACAGGGCTCATTACAGGCGCTTTCATTGTTTTCCTTCGTTAACACAAAATTAGCTGCTTTCGTGAAATTCACGGGATCACACTTGGAAGCTAAGGAGGAAGAAAAAAAATGCTTACTCAATAATTTTTTCTCAGTGTTCCTCCATTCAAGCTTAATGGGATTGAGGATGTTGTGTTTGGAAGGGAATCTGCTGGGAATATCCTATCTCATTTGCTGGACGAATCCCATCGCATCACTTCACACATTCACAAGGAAAGTTGTTATTTTTTCTACGTTTTTTGTTTTGCCATGTCTTGTCAATTTTTGTGTGAGGCGATAAGCAATGGACTGCGTCGACGAAAATCATTGTCCCGTAAATGGGCTTATTTGTTCTGCTTGGGAAATGCGTGCTCCATCCATCTGATGCCATGAAAGCTTTGGCTTCACTTCGTTTTCTCATTTTTTTTCGAGGAAATCACTTCCGCCCTTATCCTAGGTGACGATGCTTTATTATTTGGTTGGGTGGTCACAGTTCACTCCAGGCCAGTCGTCCAGTCTTGTCGAGGGAATGAAGAAATGGCTTCATTATCCCCTGGGAAGAGGAGTAGGGAGTAGTGACCGGAAATGGCTCGGATGAGGAAATGGTCTTCCAATACTTAAGCCATTTTTCAAAACAGCTCGAGTCGAGCCAAGCCAGTATACATAGTCCAGTGACAATTGAATAGAAAAAAAAGTTAAATGACCTCTTTATGATGATGAGAAGCAAAGGCGTAGGAAGGAACATAACATCAGCTCATTGTCATCGTCATCATCATGATCATCATGATCCGAAAGAAAATTGCTACTTTTACTTACCTCCTCTCTCTTAAAGCATTTTCAGGAATAATAAGATGATCATGAGTCGAGAGCGAAAGTAAAGGATAAAATCTCATTGAGCTTGAGTTAGCTTTGGCTTAGCTTGTGTGAGATGATGAGAAAAGTGTATCGTTTTTTCCTTTCCCCCTCCTCCTCGTCCTCTCAGAGGAGAAAGTGTACTTAGCTTCTTTCTTAGGCCATTAGGCTTTAAAAACCTTTTTACAAGGAGCCATAACATATTTCACGTTCCCTTGTTTCTGACAGGGACAGCGCTAAAGATAAAACTTGAAAATGTTAAATGGCTTCGTTCCCTTCCCTTCCCTGATTCTGAAAGTGTTCATCTCGCTAATCCACAACAAAACTACAACTCCCTTTGCTTCTTCTTCTCTTGTTTCCTTTTCTATTCCAAAAAAAAAATTGCAGAGGATTTTCGTTTTAAAAATCCTCAACTTTAAAAAAAAAAGATCTGCGTTTAAGGATAATTAAGCGCTCTCATCTCACTCTACTCTACTTTCTCCATTTCCTTTACTGTTGCTGTTCCTAATGATGGCATTTTCCAG
>JAHZMX010006614.1:0-14987 GCA_027743895.1 Seira musarum | reverse complement strand
TCCGGCGCATGAGAGTTGTGGTATTAGGTACGCCAGGTGGTAATCATAAGCGTTTATGAAAAAGATAAAATGCAAAAAATAAAACTTTAATTTCTCAATTTCACTAAATAATAGAATTACGTGAAGGCTAAATAAGATATTTTTATTTTGTTGTCAGTATTTAGTGCAATTTTTCAATTCAAAAGGGACCAAAGCAAAAAGTATTTCCCATTCGATTTACGAATACATTGGATATCTTGCAAAAATAAACTAATTGCACTTAAACTAAAGCACAATGCGTGAAAAGAACGAATCAGTGTGTTGGAGAAGTTGCGGACATTCTAGAGTTTAGTGCAAGTTTTTTCATTATCACTATCCAGACTTGTTTTGTTCTCGCGAATTCCTTGATTTTTTCTGTCATTACTTCAACGTAATCATTAGCCAAACGAACATCCTCAATCCATTAATTTTTCACTTGAGAAAACAAAAGGAATTTTTTCGATGAAATTGATAGTGTCAACTTTAAATGAGAACACGATGTGCGCTTATTTCGGCGTAGGCAAAACATATTTGTGAGCAAATGACTCCCGTCATTCAGCTTAATGATAGGCTTTTTCCTTCTAGATTTTCATTCACATACGTAAAAAAAACTACTAAGAGTCATCGTGATTAATGGGGTTAGATTTAAAGCTGAAAACGTGATTCCCTCAAAAATTTAATGTGTTTCAGGGAAATGAAATTCTAAAGAAAATGTCCCACCAGAAAATTGTCATCTTCCTGTTTCAAACTGACAAAATTATTTCGATCAACACTTCATTCAAATTTTCTCCTTTCGATTTTCAAAAATACTAGCTTTAAGCCCTGGATTGACAGTTAAAAATGTCACTTTTCATTCTGGTCACAAAAAATAGAAACATGAGCTGATAAGGAGACACCAAAAATTTTTATTGTATGGGCTGACCGAATTGATAAACTAGATCGGGTTGCACTGGTTCTGGTAAATAGTGCTGCTACATAGAATGGGATGGTGGTTAAAATTTTTAATGAAAATTCAACAGTTCATTATCACACTTTTTCAATAAGCTAAAGTTATTAACAACTTAAATTTTGGGTTCAGATAGAGATTTGAAATAAGGAAGAAAAGTCTTGTGTGTACTCCTCTAACCAAGGTATAAGTATTTAAGTGACTGTGCATATTTTTTTCTATTTTTCCATTCTGAAATAGAATTGAAAGAAGACGTGTGTGGTTTCATTGAAAAAAGGGAAATGCTTTTGGTGAGACTACCATCTAAAAATGGGAATAAGCTATTTATTTCTCCGTAAAATTGTTTTCTTTATTCAAAGCGTGAAAGGTAAATATTAGAGAGAAGAATAAAAGCAGAATTAAGGTATTTGGTTTTCCTAAGGAAGAAAAGTCTTGTGTGTACTCCTCTAACCAAGGTATATTTAAGTGACTGTGCATATTTTTTTCTATTTTTTCCATTCTGAAATAGAATTGAAAGAAGACGTGTGTGGTTTCATTGAAAAAAGGGAAATGCTTTTGGTGAGACTATCATCTAAAAATGGGAATAAGCTATTTTTTTCTCCGTAAAATTGTTTTCTTTATTCACAGCGTGAAAGGTAAATATTAGAGAGAAGAATAAAAGCAGAATTAAGGTATTTGGTTTTCCTCTTACCGTGAACTGCACATGATAGCCAACAAAACAGGGCCAAGTTCAATAATCCCCTAGTTGAAGTCATCTGCAAAATACAAAAAAAATGCAAAATTAGATATTGCAACCAATTTTGAAATTTTAGCACTATACATACATCTTGTATATGTATACAAGGATACATGCTTCAAAATTCACGCAATATTCTTCATTAGCATAATATTTTCCCACCAAATTCTTAGTCGTTTTTTTGGTTACGGATTGAAAGGAAAAGGAAGTAATAAGTGACAATACGTATTTTAGTGACATTGTTATCAATTCTGGATATGCTTTGAGAGATAAAAAGTGAGGAAACTCATTTTTCACTTTTTTCTACAGTTATATTTTCCTGAAAAATGTCGCAGATTATTAGCTCTGAATAGTGACGAGAACACGCACACATACATAAGTACTTACATGCATGGGCATTTCTTTTGGCTTTACATGGTACGAATCCATTTTCTTTTTCCTTTCAGCTTCTTTCCCCACTTTATAACGGTAGCGGTGAGAAGGATAGAAAAAAGCTGTTCTTTATCCATTTTCGGCACACAATATCAAGCAAAAATGGTATGAAAACATGAACTTCTCCGCTGAATGTACCGCTTCAGTGGAAATGTGGTACGGATGGAGTGAGTGGATGGATTGTGAATTTCGATATCGAGGATGACAATTTCCATTGCATTGTAGAGATTTTGTTATGGGAAAATCAACAATGCAAAAAACTATTTCCTTCAGAGGGATCATCATGCATATCATCATTGTTATTCGAGAGGAGATCATGATCCATAAAAGCGTTTAGTAGTATTTTTTGACAGGAGCTAATATTATATCAAGTTGATGGATGAGTTATTTATCTTTTTGCCTCAATTGTTATTCTTCGAGTGGTCTCCGGCTCAAAGGAGATGGGGCAGAAGAGCTTTTCATCACAATGCACTCAAATGAATCTAAATAGGAGATTTAATTTGAATAAAGCAATGTAGAAGAATGCTACTTTTTCTTTGGGCGAAGGAATGATGCTACTACTTAAGTGCACACTTTGAAAAAAATGAAATGATTAAAATGAAATGAATGCCATATATGAATGCATTCAATCAGGGAGGACACTACAAGCGCTATTTAGGTACTATCATTATGATGATTCATGCACAAAATAAGTGACTACGGTGGAGAAGGAAGAATTAGACATAATGGAAGATGATGATGATACATCGAAATTTATAAGAAGGTATTGTGTAATGATGAGCCAGTTTACTGTTGATACGAGCACGATCAAGCATTTGTCAAAAATATGACAAAATAAGAGTAAGAAAAGGCTTAAGACGAGAATACGGGAAAGAGGAGGTGGCGGCGGCGGTTGAATGTAGTGTCGAGATGATGATCATGATCATACCATGGCACTGTGAAAAGAATGCGAATTAGGGCTGAAGAAGAAGAAACTATGACGGGACTCGAGAGTTTATGATAGGGTTGGATATATTGTGATATAGTAATACGATATGAAATAACAACACATTGGATTTTTTCAGGACTTTTGCGTACTCGACTAGCGTAACAACCGCTTTTGTACGCGACGAGGAAATAAGAGGGATTTAGATTTGAATCACGGTTTACTCTTATTTTTTCAGATGTCAACAACCTACAGAAGTTTCAGAAGGTGTCAATAGACTTAAGTGTTGAGACCTTGCAAGGATATTCAGATTACGATTACGTGATATCATTTAAACAGGATTGTTGTTTTTTGGGTTGGTGATCATTCAAAGGAGAGAAAGGAGGTTTGAGTAAGATATGATCTGCTTCACCAGACCTATTGAGTGTTCGAATATTATGTTTGAATGGTCTCGATAATAATCAATTTTTTATTGCTGCTTAACGAATTCAAAGATGACAGTATACCAGAGGTACGTATTCTTTTAGACAAACGAACACTACAAAGGATATCGGAGGAACGTGTAAGAAATGTCAATTTTAATTAAAAAGTTTGAATCGTTGGACAGTTGGACCTCCCATTCGGAAAAGTTTGATTTGATTTGTGTTCACATAAAACAGCAGATGAGACAATACATAACTGATATTATCAATTAAGAAATGACCAAGCAATAAAATGCCTCTTACATATGTTTTTGTCATACAATAATTTTAAATTGCGGCTTTTGCTAAGATCAAATGAAAAAAACAGATAAATCTTTATTTAAGGTTGAAATTTTATTTGACAGTCCTAACGGCCAGAACTTGTAAAATGACTCTGGATAATACATAAGATCATGTGTGTTTTTATTGATTTGGTCGATTTCGAATAAATATTATCACAAGTTAATTCAAAATTAAAGTCACGAAGTGATTTCCAGTCAATCTTCAAAATGGCAATTTGCGAAGACAATTTGCAAAAAAAAAATGCAATTTCATTGCAGAATTCGTTGCCCCCAAAAAGTGTATGAATTTTCGCATCCTACTTTTACAAGCTCAATATTTTCCAACAAAATTCAGTTTAAACAAAATCAAATTCCCGTCATTCATTCTTCCCATATAATTCAAGAACAATAAAAGTCTGTGTTGTAGACTTCATTTTCGGACATGGGAGTAGATAAGTAGCGCATTGTGCGCGTAAACTACCCTTTTATGTTGGATATTTTCACCGCACAACTTTTCTAATAGGCAATAAAATTGCAATTCCTTGCGTAAGTGTGGCTTCGATAAAACATAAATTAAGTTACGAGACAGTTTGATAACAAAAACTGCAACAACTGTCACTTCTTTTCCGTAGATTTTTGACGCCAGTGTCTTTGTTGGATTTATTTTATGCACATACATAACTACATCTCAAGAAAAGGTGTATTCTAAAGTCGACCGTATTCTTCAAATTTGAAAAACATTTTCGAGTGTGATCTTGATAGGAGTCATCTCTTTTTGTGGTTGACAAAGAATGCGTGACATCTTGGGAAATGCTGAGTGATTCTCATGCGCACAAAAATTCATTGAATTGTAGTTTCAAATTTGCTACCTGAGAATTTCTTTTCAAGATTTCCTCCTGCGACTTCTCAGCAGATGATTATGGATTGCATTATATTTTTGCAGTGAAGGAGCGATGAAGAATGAACGCGTGAGAATTGAGAGACAAAAACACAAGACGGCGGCATCAACCACATCGTAAACAATGCACTTTTCTACATCGCAATTGTTTTTCAAAATTTTAGGAATCAGCTTCAGTTTTACAATTGCGGGGTATAAAATTAGGTCGGTCTTTGACCAAAGTCAGAATCGAATCTTAGCGTGTCTACTAGAGCTTCTTAAAACTTTGCTCTCGCTAGAAATTTTGTAAAGCTAAGCCGCAGTCGGTATCAGTTTCAATGTTTATGGTCGCCTCAACAATTACTCCCGGCAATTAATTAAAAGGAAAGAAAAAGCACGAAAGCAATTTTTCTACAACTCCCTACAAATTTAAATTCTGAAGCACGGCAGCTCGTTGAAATTAAATCGAAACTTTTATTTATTCCACTTATAACACCATAAAAAAATTCCCTTCCAAGTAAGTACCTAAAACAAGGGTAAACCACATCCATCATCTTGTAATTTCTTCGTCATAAAAGTAAAGATTTTTTTCGTAGAGAAAAAGCGACCGACATCTCATGAACGTACAAATCACGTTTCGGAAGTAAAAAATAACAAAACGGAACAGAAATACGTGCACAATTCTTGAACCATGTCGTTCTTTTCTTTCATTCTTGCTTTCAGACTTAATTCAGAGCAGAGAACATCCGAAATAAAAAGTAAAATGCGAATTGCAAATTAATTTTTGTCAATTATCAAGGGATGGCTAGAGTTTAAAAAATTAATACCTACTCCATTTTATCCGTCCAGTTTAGAGTATGTAGTCATTTGTAATTGCCAAGTTCTATGTACTTTTTAAAAATCTTATTCAGATTGTTTTAAATTAAAAATTAATACCTACTCCATTTTATCCGTCCAGTTTAGAGTATGTAGTCATTTGTAATTGCCAAGTTCTATGTACTTTTAAAAAATCTTATTCAGATTGTTTTAAATGCCACATGTTGGTCTATCTAATATGTACCCCTTTCCTCGATTAGAAATGGTCATGATCTTGATCCCATCCCTAAGCTTCATGCTTAAAGTTTGAAACCAACCTTCTTTTAATATCAAGTCTTGCATGTGAGGCTAGCACAGCAAAACTACCATTTATTTTCAACTCTTGCATGAGCTATTTTCATTTGGTTTCATTACACTCTGTTACGAATGCACATGCTCCAAGCATTTGAAATAAAAATGAGGATTATAAAAGTAACTAGAGCTTGTCTACCAAAAACGGTTGTTTTTTTTTCGTATCTACAATTTTTTTAAATGTCGAACCAAACTAAAGGCTTCTTAAATGCATGGCTTACTGCCTTTTTCACCTTTTATTTTTTCGCATAAGTGCATTACATCACGAACTTAAAAGCAGGGCATCTAAGAATAAACAAGTAAATTTGTAGAAAAAAATAATTAGGTACCTTTAAATATACTTTTTTTTCGAGTACCGCAATCAATAAAAAATTCAAAGGGAAAGGTTCTACCTACATTACATGATATGTGTATGCACAGCATTTTTTAAAAGCAATTACAGCTATTTTTACTCCCATTTAACACTGCTTTTGTATGCAAAGAAAAAGAGAAAAAAATGAAAAATGAGATTTGGTTGAGAAATATTCCTTACTTTCTTGGGTAAAATGTAAGAAAAGGTGAGCTAGGGTCTAATGGGCCCATACCTCAATTACGAAACTCATTTCATGGGAATAATAATATGATGAAGTGATAAATATAGAGAAATTTAATTTGATTGAACTCTGCACATCATAAAGACCATTGCAATATTTCATAAGTAACTTTAATTTCATTCTAAAATACCTACAAAGACGTAAGCGAATACGTAAACTAAATTTTTAAATAATATGATGGCATTAGAGAGGAATATAATATGCGAGTCACATATTCAGTCCATTTCGCTGTCGTTATTTTCAATCGCCAGCGTGGCGCAAAATTCATATTGCATAGGTAGTGGAAATTCGGTTAGACAAAATGCTGATATGATCAAATTCGAGAAATCGAATGTTATTTTCAATCGCCAGCGTGGCGCAAAATTCATATTGCATAGGTAGTGGAAATTCGGTTAGACAAAATGCTGATATGATCAAGTTCGAGTAATAGAAAATTGTATTTGATTTCACTTGACAGAATTAAGTAGATGTCTTGCTTTCTTTCAACCAAACTTTGTTTGTACCAATTCCTGAATCTACCATTATTCTCGTTAGCGTTTCAAGTCTTTCACACTAACTTGAAGAATGTTGTTTTAACTGAAGTGCGGGTTAAGTGAATCGTGCACAATAATACTTACTCATGTGACCCATCTATTTGAATATTCACAAAACAACTCTTGAAGTGCATTAATGCACAAGTAAATTTATTCAGAAAAATATTACATTTCATGCTGTGTTTGCTCTGAGCAAAGAAGATGGTAATGAAATATTCTTTTTTATAACCGTCATTAATAAAATCATCGTACTAATCATCATCACGTTCTTAAAGTTGACTTGATGGTAGGCAGTAACAAAGTAAGACTTGCAGGATGAAGATGACGATCTTTTCTCGAGATTGTCATTTCTTATTATTATATTATGTGAACTCCGGCAGGTTTGACGGGGATGTTGTTGCCTCATTTTAATAAAGAAAAATTGCAAAAAAAAAAGTTTTTATTTGCTCATGAAAGATTGCACGTAGAAAAATGTCAAAGGATGAGCAAAGCGAGTCATGTTCAGATTCTCTCTGGTACAGGTTCTATTAACACGTTCATCTTCGTCATGAATGAACGGAAATGGGAGTGTACTGTAGCACAAAACATAAAACCAATGTCAAGATTTTTTTTTTTCTGGGCCAGTTCAGCATTGTGTGGGTAATAATCCCTTCTTTCATAAAGTAAATACAACTGGATTCATTGCGCCAACATATGCATTCAATTAGGTTTCCTCCCTTCAAGACATTTCATCGGCATCATTCAAAAAAATGTATAACCGCAGACGGGTTGATTTATGTGCAAGTTTTAAATGAAATTATAAATGCTTTTTATGGATCTTAGGGACGACCTCGGCAGCATACTTAACTTTTTCAGTGTGAATTTAACCATGCAAAACATTAGCTTGTAGAGTAGACATTTTACGGTAATTACTTGACAGTATAACATAGAATTTCTCTGTTGCTTCCTTCCCTCTTCTTGTTATTTATGGTATTTACACTTACCAACCTAATCCTCACTCTTTACTGCGGATGATTCTATATCATTCTTAGTTTATTTATGAAATATGAATAGAAGTACATAATGAAGTCAATTCTAGTGTATGCAAATGAGCTATTTACAAAAGGTGTAAAACCACCGTAGAGAGACTTGTCCCTCCCAAATGAATGTCCGTTGTGCTAAATGTGTAGTCATCATTTTGTTTGTGACCGTATGACTGATTAGCCTACTTTCCTAAATGCCATTGTAATTCCTTTAGGGAGGGACAAATCAGGGAAGACAAAAGTAGGGATTTACTTTAACTTAAAAAAATCTTCTCACCGGAAAAAATGGCAATGATAAAAATGTATAAAAATACTTTTTGCTAGCCAATGCAATACATTGATAAAGATGACGTTTCTTTATTGGAATACCTACGTAGAACTCTCGTAAGTTACATGTATCCATCGATCTATTTTTCAAATTACGATTTATGAATACAAATAAGTTTCATACAAGTCGTTTTGTTTATCTCTGCATCAGCTTTATTGGATGGCTGCTCACTCGGAACCACCGAAATCTTAATCATTTGTACCAACACTTCATCATCTCTCACAATGATTGTTGTTCGATAATTTAATAACTGCATTTCTTTCTTGCAGCTTCCCAGCAAACTTCTTTTCCTTGAAACGGATCACAAGTTTTCTACATGATTTCAGGAAGCAGTGAAAAATGTTTCAAACTTTGCACCAACGCGTTGATGAGGAAGTTATTCGCCCAAGAAATCATAAGAATGATTACCTGAAGCCTTCCTTCATCACTCAAAGTAAATCCTATGGTTTCTTGTAATAAAAGTAATATTTAGTAAACTAGGGTCAGACCTTTGCGCTATGGCCCGCCGACAACATACATTTTCCACGCAGATGCGTCTCAGCACGGAAGCAAAAAAAGTGTAGTATCGTGGTGCACTTCGGAGGAAAATGGTATCATTAACGTGATCATAACATTGCAGTTTTTACTTGGTGAACGGCTCAACATTATTTTTTCAACAAAAAAAATATTCTTCGTTTCGACGAATATCGTCATGATTAGGGAGGTGGTGGTATGGGCATAACGTGAATCATTTCATTTCTTCTTAAGGTGCACGCACAATTCATTTTACCCGTGCATTACCTCAGATTGCTACTGCTATTCTCTCTGCGGACTTGCTGATTTTGCTTTAACTACTCACATGTTTTTATGGGTATCAACCGGGACAGTAGAGAAGAAAATAATTACAAAGTGACCCGTTAGATTTTTTTATTTCAAATGGATTTGTGGCTTTTTTCGATGGTGTTTCGTTTGGTGAGAAAGAGAAAATAATAAAATCCTTGAGAATGCGGCAGCACTAGCGCTGAAAGTCTAGTGAAAACTCCATATTAGTCCATTATTATTATCGCTTGAAGCTGATAGTGCACTAATACTAATATGCTCGTTTCATACCAAAAAATGTGGTAAAAAAAACTTTAATAAGATTTGAAGTGAAAGAAACCTGAATACCAGTACGTATCATATGCCTGTGTTCATATCCGACGTAAAATGATTATGATCATGAAAATTGATGAAGGACTCAGGTAGGATATAAAAAAGGAGAAAAAATAAGGGAAATGAAATTATTGAAACTGCAGTTTTCATTTTTTATACATATGTATTCAATTGGGAGCGATGTAGATTGGTATGCATTTTAGAATGAAAATGATTATACTACTCATTCTCAAGGAAGAAGACAACTGTGAACAGAAAAATATTATCATATTAGTAGAGAAGCCTGAATAAAAATAAGAAGCCCTGCATAAAATACACATATAAATAAATAAACATGTATGTATGGTTTTGGCCTTGGCAAAGGAAATGTAGTAAAATCATCCAATTTTCCACTGCGTGATCATTACTCACCCAGCGACTACGGATATGGAACTCGTTATCTCCGCAGAGGAGCGTATGAATGCAAATGGAAAAAGTGATTATTTCTTTGATGGCTTGAAACAAATAGAGTGAAATTTATATTTTCAGAGAGGAAAGAAAAGGAAGAAGAGAAACTGACATGCGAAAACGAAACCGTTTGATTTTACAGAACGGGAGCGGCTCGATAGTTATTTGTTTGCGCTTTTTGTATTATGTAAACTTTTGAAAAATGCACTTTGCCAGTGAACTTTGAGTTTAACCGATTCATTTTCTTGTTAAATCGATGAGGAAGCAAATGAAGGGAGAGCCAGGTAATCTGTGTTATTATTTATTGTCAAGAGGCATATAAAGCTTCTCTGGTATGGTATCTCTAATGACGCGTAAATAAAAAAAGTTTTTTTCCATTGGTTCTTTTCTATGGATTCCTCGATTCAAGGTGACTTGCAGTTTCAATTCGAGTCACACTCTCGCGTAATTTTTTTCTTATCGATCTTCTATTTCACGGGAGACAAAAGAATGATGAGATGGGAAGTTCAATGAAGGTCTTGCCGTGTTTTAATTAATACTTGGAATTAAAATAGCGGTATATCCAAAAAAAATGTTGAGTCTCAAGCTTCAAAAGACAAAAAAAGCAATTTAGTAAAAACAGCGGAAAAAATTAAACTGAAATGATGAAGAGGCTTTCACAGATGGGCATTCACACAGACATGATTTTAAAAGAATGTTGTGTACAGATTCAGGATATAAAGTTTGGAGACTACGGGATGTCGAAACTGAGAATGTTGCGTGAAATCATGCAGATCCAAAAATGCAAACCTTAGTAATGGGATATGTACCATGAAAAAGTTGCAAAACTTTGAAACACAATGCCGCAGTTTTGCAAAAGGCGTTTGAGATGCATCGGATCCCATAAATTATTAGGGAAATATTTCTTGACAAGATATTAAACAGGGTTAGGGCTACTGTTCTTTTTCGCCCCGCGTTTTATGAGAAATGAAGTATAGGCTCCCGGACAGAATATAGATGATCTTGTCTCACGAACCCAAGTCTTGACAAGATATTAAACAGGGTTAGGCCTACTGTTCTTTTTCGCCCCGCGTTTTATGAGAAATGAAGTATAGGCTCCCGGACAGAATATAGATGATCTTGTCTCACGAACCCAAGAATACAACTGATGACGGGTGGAGCGTCAAGTTTTGCCAGTAATGCCTCAAAGTTTTCGTGCGTAATGATGGCAAGCGGTAGCCGCTTTTCAAAAAGTTGTCGGTGTGGTGGTGGTGTAGAATAATGTGTAACATAAACAGTATCATGTTGCAAAATATGAAGTGATTAACTGTTTTGTGGAATTCGCATGATTTGGCCTCGTTCTCGGCCTAGGCTAATTTTTTAGTATTAAGGGAGGACTCGACAAACGGTATTCTTCAAAAGTTTATGGTTTGAATTTCATGATCATGCTGGCTAATTGAACATAAAAATATGGTTCTTGTCACTCAGCCAGTTGGTACATTAATCCGGGTCTGGTAAAGAACTTCATTCATTAAAATTAATTAATTATGACTTCTGTTTTGTAGAACCACTTTGTTCACGATGTTCAAATTAAATTTAAAATAAACGTACCCACATTATAACAGGAAAGAGACAAAACATAATGTGGATATAGAAATAAATAAGTAGGTATAAATAAGAGGATTCCGACAATGGCCAAAATGATTTTTAAAGATTATTTATACAATACTTTCTTATGACAATGCCGAAACATTGCATTGTCAAGCTTGTCATATGAAACTTTATAGCATAATTTTTATTCATCCTTTCTGACGAGTGAGCAGCCATTTTTCTCGTTAGCCCATGTCTGCACAACTTTTCCTGTGCTGTTTTACCGTAAATTCATTTTTTTCTACAAGCAAGGAAATCGTATTTTGGATGACGAATTTTGAAAATAAGCTGCTCAATCCATGAGTTTTTCAATTTTCTAAATTATGAATAATGCTGTCTGTGCAATTTTGCTTTTTCTATGCTTAATTAGATGATTACAGAAAAAAATCTCTTGAGGAATTTTTATCGGATTCGCCTTCGTTCGGAAGAAGATTCATCATTATTTTCATAAAAAAGTCATGTTTACTACAAATAAAGGAGAGGTGGACACGTAAATGATTTCTTTCTGTGATGGCAAGTCTGATTCCTTTCTACTTTACGACAGGTGAGCTGTAAAGCTTAGTCTAGTCTCCTTCATCCATGGACATTTTGAATAGAAGTATGAAATAACGATTCTTTATTAGTGGTAATTACTCTTTATAAATCGGCACGTTTCAATCTGATCATCATCTTTCTTGAGACATGACAGGCTCATTCCCCTCTATTAACTTTTTTGATACGGAAGGATGTTCGTTGAGCAAGTCAGAGAGATTTTCGTGAACAATGCCAAGCCAACCAGCCTATCTTTATCTTAAGTCGGATCTTACAACGAGCTAAATCAGGAAATGCGACGACAGATGCAGAGGGATACACACACATGCGAACCAAACACACAGCCTACACATATTTTAAACCCTTTTAATCCAAAGAAAATCAGATGGTTTATCAAAGGAAGCCAAATAGAACCTGTCAAATCCAGAACGGCACCCTGCAGCTTTTCTTTTCACTTCTCTCATCGGAAAAAAACGAAGGTGACAATGGAACTAAAAACTATTCATTGTGTAAACTTTTTTAAAAAGCGAACTTGGTTCCTGGGAGAAACGGTTTGTCAATGGAAAAAGTGTTAAAGGTAAAAGAAGTTTACGTCTGCTTCCGCTTTCCTAAGTTAAAAAAATGAGAATGGAAGAAAAGGGGGAAGACATTAAGTAAGCAAATCAGATGTAACAATGCAATCCTAATGGAAGATGTAACACTAATGAATAAAGGTTTTTGATTTGATGATTTCTTTTAGAGTATTTTTATATTAGCGACAAACAAAGAAGATCGTGAAAAGCAGCAGGGATCACGATATATAAAAATAAAATTTTTACAACACTTGACTTTTATAGAGTAAGAACAACATTTTTTGGTGTGAGGAGACACCGGTATTACCATCATTTGAAGATATTTCTCACCATTTCAAATGCTAAATTAAAGAGCAGCATCATTCTCCTTTTCTCCATCATGATGAGCAGGTAAATCGCCTTTTCAGAGTTTGTAAGCTAACTAGAATATATCCCATTCTTTTGTGAAATGGAAGATGTAAATGCGTTTCTCAGGATGATCATTCAAAAGAGGACGAGGAACATAATAAGAAAGGGAAGGAATGAAAATAAAGAAATGTGCCGTTGTTTCACAATGAAAAAATAAAGAATCCAGTCTAAACAATTGGATTCTACTTAATTTACCCCAACTGAGCGTTATTCTTTCAAACATACATACATGTATACATAATACTACATATTTAGCATTGGCTGGCAAATCACTGGTCGAAGGATGAAGGTAAAGTTCAAAAACTGTATCCACCGTAGTAGTGGGGAAAAGGCATGCGCAAGAAACAAACGGTTTTCTAGATTTCAAGAAGGTGAAACAAAAAATCGTAGATTTAAAATAATAGAAAAAGAAAACTTGATTTAAGTTATAAAGAAATTGCAATAAAAAGCAACTATTTTAACCCTTTTACATGGATCCTTTCCCTAAAATGCAATGCTAGTATTACTATCTATGGGCTCAATAAAAATAAACCAACAACATTTTTTATACTGTACTTCTCTAACCTAAGAGATCTGAAAATGTTAAGGAACAATACAAAAAAGTTTTAACCCTTTTATTCCGCTTTGAAAAATATGAAGATCATGCGCTAAAATCGTTTTAGTTTTTGTACCATCTGCAAACAGCATCTTTACTTACCTAATACTATAAAATGCTTGTAATGCCGAAAAATGAACACGTATGTAATTCAATTTAACTAAAGGAAGGTATGATGAATTGTATTGGGAAGGTAGAGTCGTGAATCGGTAGCAGTTTGCTTTTATCAGTTTCCCGGTGTGAGAGCAAAATGTAATCGTAATTGTGAAAGGTTATAAAGAGTGATGTTTTCTTAAAACAAAGCTGATAAAATTTTTCTTCCCCGTTTCTCACCTAGTTTGTACCGAACATCGATTTTTGCACACGACATGATGATGAAGATGACAAGTGCTTCGTTCTATTTCCTTGTTTCACAAAATTCTTTGCGCTTGTCTCGGTTCAAAAACCTTTTGCGCATTTCTCTTCCTTCTTTTTTTCTTTAAATTGATTAGAGTGGAATGGCAATGGTGCAATCACAATATTTTTAAGTTTATAAAAATGCATCTGATTTCGTTTTAACTATTTAAGGAAAAGTAAGTATTTTTGTTCCGACCAGAATAGCAAGACCATAGGGCAAGTCATGAAATGCATAAAGATGTAATAAGACAAGACAGCCCTGGCTTCAAAATATGCTTTGGCACTTTTCCCTTCAGGTGTATGTGTAATTCGATTACCGCACGATTCTCATGCTTCTTGACACTTGCTATCTCATTTTATTGGTTTCTCTGTGAAGTAATTAATGCAAAAATTCAAAGGTGGTACAGTTACCTGTCACATGGCTTTCTTTATTTGAATCACTCTTTGTTTTTATGAGTATCTTATCCCTATCCCATGCATTTCATAAAAACCACAGAGACCATACGATAAGACCCTGAACAGATAATGATGATCATAGATAATATAACTAAAATAAAAGCGGTCTTAATTTTTTGCCCCTGATATAGCACTTGCCAATAATACTAAGATTAGATGGAGATAGATATGCACCCATTTTTTATTTAAAAAATACTGTACATTTTGTTTACATTTTTTCCTGGTACTGCTCTAGTTGAAGGTTATGTCTATAATAAGTATCGCATAAACGAGTTAGGAGGAACGGGGGGTCATCAGCCGACTTCTTTTTCTGTTTTGATAAGGCATAATCATACTAATATGGTTGAATGTTGATGATGCCGATCATCATGATTACGTATTTTGAGGAGAAACCAGTTCATTCATATCATTTCCCAGACCATGCTCTCAGATAAATTGTAAATATGTAGTATTCACCATTACCCACAAAAAACAGTGTTTTACCAGCGGAGCAAAGGCATAGC
>JAHZMX010006613.1:0-10681 GCA_027743895.1 Seira musarum | reverse complement strand
ACTATTCAATTACAGGGCGATCACCACCACAGTAGAAAAAAGAGAAAGAAAGATGGCGATGAGGAGGATCATAATCATCCACGTAAATGAACAATAAGAAATTTTTTTCTAGGGTTGAGACGAGGAAGCTTCCAATATGCAAGAAAAAATACAGAGTTGAAGTTGAATACAAAAGATATCTTCATTCTTCCAAGGGCATGCAAAAAAGTGATGACAAAATCCATTACATTCCTTCAATATGACGAATAAGCCTAATGATATGATCACAAACAACACTTTCCTTCCCAATTGATTCAAGTAAAGACATTTTTATGCTATGAGCAAGGTTTTTTATTACTATATGTGAACCCGTCGTATAGACGAATGTAACAATGATAATAATAATAGATATAATCCTTCGGCATTGTCGGATTATTGATAATAATAACCCTTTCGTCTTCCCCAAATGTATTTTGTCGTAATTTTACTGTCCGTCCGTTCTGTTTGCTGAAGCTTCCCCTTTCAATGTACATTCCGGTTTATTTATTTGGAACGAAAGGAAAGCTTTCCTTTTTTGCCAATCCTTCCTCCATTTACATTGCTATTACATTCTCCAACATTTTTTTCTCCTGGAGCGGTACATACCCACATTGCATTGTAGTTTATTGTACGTGATATTGAAATAAAATTATGTTGTGTCATACGTACTCATCATCGCATTAGATCTCCTTCCGTCCATAAGATATCATCATAAAACATTTGAGTGTTCGAGTTTTAGATATTGCAGCACATATCGCTTCCCCTTTTATTGCTCCCCTCACTTCCTGCCTTGTGTCTTGTCTTGTGCCTTTCCTTCGAGTTATTTACTTTTTAAAATGTAACATTTAAAAAGTAATGAAAAAATGTGGATGAAAAATTCTCAAGCTGAAAATAATTATGCGTATACAAACTCAAGAAAAAAAAATTTATGTCGTGGTAGACATCATAAATATTCTGAAAAATTATAAAAATGACAATAAAAATGTGCAAGGAAAGCATTTTTACGAGGGAGAAAGTATCTGTGAGGAATCAACGACAAAGGACGCGAGAAAAGGGGTAGAGTTTTCGAGTCTAATGAATGCTCCATTTTAGAATGGAGTGTTAATGAGAAAAATGGGACGTGGGGGACTAGGGATTAATTTGATTGCCACTAATAATATCACAAGGGAAAGCCTCAAACATAACCGAGGAAAGAATAGAATTTAAAGTGAGGGCGAGGCAAAACTAGAAAGATGCAACTTTCTAAAGTGAGTCGAACATCTTTTTAAAATGGAGAGGATCAACGCATGGGATCTGGGAAGACTGAAAAGGATGTGCAGCAACAACAAAATGCACTGTATCAAAATTCATTTAAATTCCAAAATTTAATCATTTCTTTAATTTATGAAGCAGGAGGATGATGCTAGGAGTGTGTATCACTGCTCATAAAAATGTGAGTTTTGCGGAAATGCACCGCAAAAAAAGCTAAAGGTCAACGTTTATTTTATGATACAAGCCGAAAGGTTTTCCAGATCATGTTTAAAATACTTTTAATGTGTCGAATACTATTTTGATTATTCATAAGGAAAACTACGCCGACATTAAAAATGCGGAGAATGCGTTAGTACGAAGCAAAGTTATTTTTTTCTCCTGGAAATATTTTCTCTTGAAGAATTCGAATATCATCATCATGAAACGGAACGTGAAAATGAAGTATGAAAATGCAGCAAAGTATTTTCAATGAGATAGGAAAAACGAACGAATGCAAGTGAAAGAAGTGAGTGGAGCCGACAAAACCGACCCTTTTGCATTAGAAGAGGATTTTCATCGACAAAGTTTTCCCAAAGAATAAGAATGAATTCATTCTCAGTCCGCCTTTCCTTTCTCCACTTTTTTATTTGATGAAAAACTTTTCTTCTTCTTCTTCTGTTTGGGTTTGATGATGGTGACTTCAGATGAAAATAGAGAAAGTTGAAGGTGTCATCCTCATGAATATCAAAATGAAAAATGTCTTTCTCTCTTCTGAATCGTCGTCGTCGGCAAACACACACACCTTCTTTCCCTTTCATCTTGCTAGTTTGTCTTATAGACCTCGCAGCTTTCGAGCTTTCCGTTTATTTTTTTTTCGCAAAAGCTTTTGGCTCATCCTTTTAACTTATTCCCATCTTTAAGAATGCATTGAAAAATTGGAAATTCCAAGTGAGATTTAGAGACTCTCGCTTCTTCCCTCCAGTTTACCATCCGTTTTTGTCATTTGCAATGGCAATGACAATCGTTGTAGAAGAGAAGGATGATGTGCAGTCTTGCTCACTTGCTCCGTTCTATTCAGTCAGTGATCCAATCACTATTCAAGAATTGGTATGTACCTACCGCTCAGCCTTTTCCTCCGATTTCTTCACAATCGCAATGGCAATCACAATCACAACTACAACCGCTACCACCCAATTCAAAATGCTTGAAGCTGATCCGGTCAACACTCCATTTTTCTTTTATTCCATCCCAAGAGAATTTTTAAGGTTTGTCAAGGAGCATTTCAGTCTTGATTTAAAATTCAAGAAGCCATCGACTTTAGACCATTCACTGGTCAACAGAAGGAGCATATGTAGGAATCAACTACAAAAAAATATATAAAGACCACTCAAACTCCTATTTTTTCTCTAAAATGTGTAAAGATTGCCAGTATTTTTCTTTGTTGGAATAAAACACTTTTTTGGTGTGCTTTTCCAAGAAAAAAATGAAGACTGGAGGCAACAAAAGAATAAAAAGTAGTTTGGTGGACATCAAAAAGCAGTAGCAATTGTCGTTTAAAAATCGGAGTTTCTGGCCTGCAGCCAGACAAGGGTATGTGATAAAGATCATGCATTACATAATTTTTTTCTAAAAATACGATACCTGCTCGCAATCATTTCAGATTTTTTCACTAAATGATGAAACATTTAAAATGATTGAAACGACAAACATTGTGGTTTAGTTAGCGTCATGAAAATGCATTCATTCATACTGCATGATTTTTGGATTTCCTTTTTTTTCGGATTTCCCACATGAGTTTCCGACTTTTTTACATCCCATCATCAATCGCAAACAAATCAGGACGAAGTGTATAAGTATTCACGCATGAATGACTCATTGACAATCTCCATTTTCATTATTTGCTGGGGTGCTTAAATATTTAAGTTAAACTTACTATTTTAGCCACTTTCCGGAAAAATATTTTCTCTCTTTTTATCTTTCTCACTCATCCATAAAAATTGATGGTGAAATGTCCTCAGTTTGAAAAAAAATATATATCCAAACATTCTCTGTTGTAAATAGCCGACTCTGCGTTTGCTCTCACTCGCCGCAGTCCATCCACAAGAGCATTTCATTTACAGAGTTTAGTGGACCGAGAAAAATGATTATTATGCGTATTTTGCATTTATATTACGTACACTTTACCCGGAATTCTGTTCATACTGTTTCCTGAAAATCTAGTGAATAGTGAATGCAAGATAATCTATAGGATTAAAGCGGAGCATGAACTTTGGTTACACTTGTGCACCACAAAAGAGAGGAGAATGCTTTTGCTTTCATAATAAAAAGGGTGTAGGGGACCCTTGGGGATCACTTCAGCTTCAATACATTCATCAAGGCTTTCCCTCTTTCTGGAAAAAAAGTAATTTTTTATGAAGTCAGCCACTGAGCCCGGAGTAAATAAAAACAGCAAATAGTAGTAGATAATTGTGAATGGAATAGACCCGAGAGTATGTGTATGCGTGCACCCTTAAAATATTGAAAATATTCTGAAAGCCAAATGAAAAGCTGAAGTATTTAGATAAATAGAACCACATCTAAAGCGTGATTGAGGGACTTGAGGAAAACCAAGCTAATCCAATTTGCGAGTGGACTAACTTTCATCAATCCCAACAAGTTAAGGAGGAAAAAGTTGCTTTGAAGTGGTCATCGTGATAGCTCTATTAAGCGAATTAGGCCTATCTATTTTCTTTGCTGGTGGTCTAATAATTCCTTTTCTTGAGTGCATTCATCTTCTAAAAACCTCTACACTTTTTCTACTTACTTATATTTATACAGGAAGAAGTGGAAGGCGAAGGCACGCAAACCAAGAATCCAAGAAGTACACAATACTTCAAAGAAAAACTTCTTATTTTCATCTCAAAGCTTAAGCTACTGCTTACGGCTTGGCTTAGGCTGTTACTGCTGCATGGTCTGGTTGGAGAAATTTTTCCATGTCTTCATGTTTTTTCTGCAAATATCAGGCGGGTAAACACTGAGGAAACTTGAAGCGATAAAGGGAAATGTGAACTTTTTCCAGAGAGTACTCCTCAAATTACTTTACCGAGTAATTCTATCCATTTACCACTGCTGAGACGGATAAGATTTTCGCGCTTGGTGGGTAAAGCATAGACTGCAGGGGTGAGAGTTAATCGCTTTAGACATTTCTTTAGATCTACGACACGGGAAAAAGGTGAGAATCGACAGGTCAGAAAAAAATAATATCAAACTCGCCCATCACTTTACGTTCATCACTCGCTCATCAAGTTCGATAACCAAAGTGTATTCCTAATTGCCAAGAGAGAATTAAATATATTTTAGTGCTAGTTGAGTTGAGATTCAGATAGGATTTCATATTTCCCCAAAAATCGTCTGGGATTATCATCAGCGACATATTTATGGAAATGGAATATTTGACGGAATAACACATTTTACAATTTTTGGAATTTGGATCACGTCAACTCCGTGTTTGAGAAACCATTCCGCGCATAAATCATGTATCTCAGATTTGTCTTTTGACTTTCCAAAACCAAAAAACCCTTCACATTCTTCAATTTTCCTTTTCATATTTTTTAGGCTTACAAAGGATAAGGTCATGTGAGTCATGAGGCAAGCATGCACAATAAATAAGAAAGGAATAATCAAAAAGTCGTCAGAAGAACAATCATCCCTTGACAGATGTAAACACAAATGATAAATATGCTTTTTTCTCTCCCATGACAAAATTTTAAGAAGCAGATGGCATAAGCACAAAACCTACTACAACACAAAAGTGCAAGAAGGCAGACGGAGATAGGATGTATCGCATTATCTTTTTTTGTTTGGCAGATGATGACTACTTGGAAGATGCCATACACTTATCCCATTTTCCGCATGCTTTTACGTGAGATGATACACAATTTCCTTTCACGCTTCCCAGCTCATTCCTTCTCGTTGAAAAAAGTGTCAACATTTTTTTTCTTTCTCTCAGACTGTGAGACTGTGACTGTGTTTTGTGAATCCGGTTTACCACGATCACATAGATTTGTCATCGTATGACTTTTAGCTTTCCTTCCGTTCATTTTTTTGAAAACTTATAAAAATACATAAAATTGTTTTGTTGTAAAGAAGAATCAGCGAGACGGAGAAAAGAAGGAATTGCTTGGTTTGGTTTGGTAGGTAGAAAGAAACGCAGAAATAGAGTGATTGCTTGAAACGTGGCGACATTGAGAGAACTGTCACACTTTCTCCTTCATATCCGGAAAATCTCTCCAACTCCATCCAGACCAGATTCAAGTAAAGTGGAAGATAGAGAAAAAGGAACACTTCTTGACTCCCTGCGGAGCTAAGGTTTCAAAAAGCCGACTTTGATTGCACTGTTCCTTCCTCACTTTCATCCACTGCATTACACAATGATATAAAAGCGGGGATGGATGATGGCTGCATTAAGCTTTAAAGCTCAAGATAAACTGCAGTGTTTAGGTTGAGCTTAACTTTTTCTCTGCATTTCCAGCGAATGAATCAGATCCACCAGCAGTTGTAGTAGTAGTAATAATAGTAGCGGCGCTGGAGAAAGAAACCGAGAGAAATGGAGACAAGGACAAAGTGTATCCATTTCACCATTCCCTCATTATTCAAGAAAATGCGATATACCAGAAAACTCAAAAGTAGCTACGGAGGAATGGAGAGAAAGCCAATGAAGATGTTTATTGCACGAGAGATGACGATGAGAATGATGATGATCTTGATATTTTCCTATTATTATTATTGTTTGAGTTCCATTCCACGGAAAACTGAAAGAGTGAGTGAATTGAGTCTGGAAGAAGGAAATCTGTAAATGTTTGCATTTGAATTAAAGTTGACTCAACTCAACTCATTGCATCCTGCAGAGCTTGCTTAACACTGAATCCAGATCAAGGGTGTACATGTCTTGAGGAGATATGTGTTTAGCTTTGCACAAAACCAAGCAGTGCTTTTGCTTTTGTGGGTTTTAGTCAAGTTAAAGTGTAACCATTTCTAGGCGAAGTTTGTCTCAAATCCACAAAATATTTGCTCGCCGCAGGACTTTCAATCTTTTGAAAAAGTGAAAACTTCAAAGTGTGATTTTCTGAAGAGAGAAAATGCATGCATTTCATCGACGGTGGTAGTGTTGGTGGTGGAAACTACGCTATTCAAGAATGAAACTTCTTTGGATGGTGTTTACCTTTGTTCAGAGAATCTACAAAAGAGGAAGAGATGGTCCTAAGAAAAGGATGTTTTTCCTTTTTCTCTTGTTGGCTTGATCTGCATCATAAAACAATCTTCTCAAGCTCTTCTTTCACTTCCTTCCTTTGATTTGATGCTTGAGAATATATGGTGCAACAAAAGACCCACTGCTAATAACCGGTATAAATACCTAAATTGCCTGGTGAGGTCTCACCCACCCAACCCGAGAGTGAAGAGTGAGTGAGTAATATTACTTAAAATTCATGTTTTGCATTCAAATTGAGTCTGAAGTGGGAAACTTTTCGAGTCTTTGTTTGGATAGAAGCTGGAGAAAATTTTCGGTGATGATGATGAAGCCTACGACGATGAGAGCAATATTTTGAGAACTTCTGGTACTGATATCCTTTTTCGTCTCGAGATTCGAATTAGACTCACTCAGCTTGTTTGCTTACTTATGTTTGAAATAAGAAATTTTTCTAACAGCAGCAGTCGAAGCAATACATAGAATAACTTTACATCTTGGGTGAACACTACAGTGGCATGATTCATTCTCCAAGAATTTAAATAATGAATTCATTCAAGCTTGAAAATAGTGCCTGGAGTAACAGCAAAATTTGGGAAATATTTTGTTAAATATTGCTCATGCCTTCGTTCATTATCATTATCCACACAGCCGCAAATGACGCCTGTTTGTCAGTCATTCAATTTGACTCTTGTTTACTAATGAGTCAATAAATTTTCGAACTTTCTATTTTGAAATCAATGGAGGTAATATAAGTATGTTGTAATATGTTATTATTCTAATGAATATGTTCGATCCACCTAAGTGTGTCCAAACTGACTTTCATCATCAACTAAATCCAAAAATTACTCAATTACATATATATTGTTCTTATGACGAGTTTAAAAATCAATCTACTGTTATCGTAAATTCCAAAAGTAGAAAATGTGTGACAGCTCGAAAATCTTGTAAAAATATATACGTCTTCATTATTTTCCTTCTTTCATACCTGAATAGGTAGTCATTTGTTATTTTAGGTCATTNCAATTACATATATATTGTTCTTATGACGAGTTTAAAAATCAATCTACTGTTATCGTAAATTCCAAAAGTAGAAAATGTGTGACAGCTCGAAAATCTTGTAAAAATATATACGTCTTCATTATTTTCCTTCTTTCATACCTGAATAGGTAGTCATTTGTTATTTTAGGTCATTTAAGGAATAAATAATTCATTTAGTTTTATGACGACAAACTTTTTAGGCTGTAATCATTCCGTCAATAGGTACCTATCTCCAGATATTTAATTCCACCCACACAGAATATATAAAAGGCTGATGATTGATTTGTTGTTGCATGACAAAAAGCAACATTACAGTTTTCCCAGTCTCAAGTCAATTCTTTTCTTTAACTCTAAAGAACCCTGGGAGGGAATTACAATGACTCTTCTGAAGTGTTTTTATTCTCCCACGAGTCAGTTTGAAAATTCTGTTCTGTCATTATTGTCAAAGGAATATTATTCTCCAGTAGGGCGACTTAAGTATATAGTGAACACGCGTCTTTCCTATTCCTCTCAAGTGGAAACCACTAGTGCTCCGACCACTGCTACTACTACCTCTGCTGACAAGAAGGAGTAAAAAAAACGTTCTATTCCTCATCGAATTGAATCCACCTTGTCGCGTCGTCTTGAGAAAATGTTTAATACTTTTCCTTCCACCATTTACTTAGGTATAAAAGGAAAGTCAATCGAATTCTCATCGTTTTCCTGGCTTTATATAAAACCTCGAAGAAACAAAAGACAAACTCTCACCTTTTTCATCTTTACCATAGCATGTGCATAATAGCGCAAACCAAGCCAAACCAGCAAGAAGGCAACAACTCTTCATCATAATACAGTTGTTTGTAGATGAAACAAAGGGAAATCAAATTTCCTCTTTTGTGCCTTCTCCCGTTTTCCCTTCTCCGCCTCCTTGAGAAATTACGGTTCCTTAGTTCGTTTCTCTTTTACTTGAGAGCCTGTCGCTTCTTCAAAATCACAAAAAATTTCCTTCTCCGCGTGAGAGTGTGTCTGTGTGTGCGATTCCAATCTTCTTTTATTTTAGACAACCACCTCCTATTCTTCGTCTCATAATAAGATGTATGCCATGCCACTGCCACAACAAACGCTTTCTTCAAAAAAAAAAAAAAAAAAAAAGATCGAGTTCCTTATATTCATACTCATGCCATGGCTCCATCCGTTTTCGCTCTTTATATTTTTTTTTGCATGTGTGTGTGCTGAAGAGTACAAGCGACAAAAACATAATTTCCTCGCACAGCACGACAGAAAGTCATTGCACCATCTTTTCTCTTCCTTCTTCTTCTTCCTATTTCACCACAAACAAGATGCCTCCCTTTTTGCTTTCAGAGACATGTACTTACTTACATACATACATTTGCACGCATACGTGCATCTAAAAGTTTACAGGAAAATGCCTGAGTTTAAGAAGAAAGTTCCTCAAATTCTCCTTTTTTCCTACGACAATTTGCACAAAATACCTCACTATTCTTAATAATGCAGCCGCTTCCGCTTGCTCCAGCGCTGAATTCCGTTTCATCATCTCCTCCTCTCTGCCTTTTCCTTTGGCAAAGGAAGTGAAAAAGTGGCGGAGGGATTTCTAAAGAAACATTTAAATTTGTCTACGGCTCATCGATTTCAGGCGACTCTATTCTTTCATCATCAGAAGCAAGCAGCACACCAGCAGAATCACCACTTTAAATCCACGTTCACCGTCTTTTTCTTCAGACTATGACGACTATATGAGTATGTGGTGTGCAAATGTAGAGAAGGAAGAAAATGCTCTTCAAAGAAAAGTGAAAGACTTGAGATGAAAGACGATAGCAAATTGGTGTAGTCTCTTCTTCTTCCTTTCCCTCAAAAAGCTATATTCTGTAATAATGTCATTTCTTTGAAGTCTCCATTATTAACAAAAACGGTTTGCAATCAGGATTTCATCAATTCCTCCTCCCTTTTGTGTTGTAATTTGCAAATGAAAAAATGAAACATGGGGCCGTGTGTGACGAAATAGGATTTTCTCTGCTACAAATTTTATTCGCAATCTCTTTAAATAAAATAGATAAAAGGAAGAAAATCCATGCTTTACGTCATCGTTTAGTGCTTCCAGCCAACCATTTAAAAAAAAATTGGAGACAGATGTGCTGAATGACTTTCAATAGGAATTTAGGCCAAAGATAAGGCAAGTCTTCTTCACTCAAACTTCGATTGAATAAAGTCACCTGGCAAAATCACTGTACCTAAAACTAAACTAAAACTACTACAAGAGCACAATATCAAATATTTTTGGAAAGAAAAAAAAACTTTGAAACCTATTGAAAACAAACAGCGTATTTAATGGAAACAAAACGACCTGCAAAAGTCCTACTTTTCCTCACCATCAATATGGACAAAGTCTGGGGAATGTATATAAGTGGAACTAGGCACAACATTCCCCTATTAAAAAGGAAAAGTACAAGATATTGCTTTTATGAAATATTTTGTAGTGTGATAAATGAGACCACCTCTCCCTCTTCCGCCTTGCCTACCTCCTTGAAGAAAAAAAGCTTCTACTTATGTATAACCAAACCACTGTTGGTACTATATTCCTCACCTTTTATCCATCGACGATGTCATCGTCTCCGATAATTTTTCATTTTTTTTTCTTGAAAAAAATATATATAAATGGTTCGCCGTAAAGAACCAAAAAAACAATAACAATATCAATAATGATAAAAACTGGGAAACTGGGAAAACACATTTCTTTTTCAAAGAAAATGGCCAGATGTCACGAAATAAGAAATGAAGAATCGCTTATACCTATTTATTCTTTCCATACTGTACTTTTGTTGCATACATACCGTCTATACCTCTTTAGAGAAAGCAGACAAAAAACGTTGTTTCTTGTGCACATTTGTCGTTGTAGTGGATTGGAATGGATTGGATTGGATGGGGAATAGACGATAAGACTTTTACTTTTTTGATACCTGATATAACGTAAGTATAGGGAGTGAAGTGAGAAGGTTGCCGACAGGAAAGCCTTATTCATTCCAAATTCATTGAAGGAGTTAAAGTCGTGAAGTCTGCATATACATAAAAGCCCCTATACGTAGACTTTGTTCTGATTGATAAAAAATATGAGTGAATGCACGCTTTATTACATGAATGACCTGGTTTGGTTTTCTTTCGTTTTGATAGTTG
>JAHZMX010006612.1:0-11933 GCA_027743895.1 Seira musarum | reverse complement strand
ATTTTAGCCACAGTAGCGGATTTAGTATTAGGATGATGTTACGTCTCCTTTCACCACTCACTCTTGATCTTTGGCTTCCTGTCATTGTCCTATGCGCCACATTATATTTCTTCTTAAAGATTTATGGACATCAACATGCAGCATTAGGGCTGATATTTGCGGTACTTGTGGAACAAGATCCAGAAATTCATTCGGGCAAGGGTCGTTTCTACCTTGGAATTTGGATGCTAACCACATTTCTCTTAAGGAATTTGTACACATCCTCAATGTACTCTGATATTTCAATACCACCGCCCCCGAACTATCTACCTACAAATGCATCCGATCTGTTTAAAAGCGAAGGACAAGATATGCCGATACTGCTCTTTGTGGACTTTAATCCGCGTGAAATAATGAAAATATTTATGTTTTACGCTCAATGTCTTGTTACCAAAAATGTGTTACCAAATCTGGATGATTCCGTCTTCAAGGAAATCATAGAGGATGATCCCGGTCAATGTTCCATTGGATGGAACACTAGTGCTTTGGCGAAACGGGGATTCTTCTTTGACTCATATTATTCAAAGTCGAATCTGCGAGGCTTAGTGGATGCTAGTACGGGACATATCTCAACTGGGTTTACATTTGAGAATGCATTCCTTAGGGCATATTACAGAAATCAATCGTTCGGGCGCACGTTTACCAATGTGACAGGACCCATGACAATTATTGCTAACTTTGATTCTGGCGATGACAGTGAAAAATATTTGGGACCACTGCTGAGTTTGTTAGGCGGGAGGGACGTATACGAAAACGACGAACCCAATTTTAACACAACCGGCGAGGCAATGGGTATTGCCATTACGAGCACATTTGAAAACGTTTTTACAGCAGCGGTTACCAGATTCATGGGGAAAATTTCAAGTAGCGGAATTTTGGACAAAGAATTACAGCGTCAAAATCAAAAACATTTTGAGGCAAAATTGATAGAAGCTTTCGGTGAATTAGAATTAATGACTGAAAATTCAGACGTTGATTGGATACGTTTTAAGCAAAAGTTGTTTAATGGAAAAACGGAACCGGACGAAGGTTGCAAGAGAGGAAACGAGAAGGTTATGCAACACTCTAGAAGATCATTTAGTCAAAGGATATGCGATTATGAAATTCCTACAAAATGGATTGAGCTATATGTAGTTTGGGTATTAATATGCTTGATGTTTTCTGTAGCTGTTAATGTTTTCATCTGGGAGACACACAGAACAGTGATTTTACCTGGTATTATTTCAATATTTAATTTTCAACATGGGCTTTTACAAATTAGCGGAAATGCTGCCGCCAGTTTTTCTGCGAAAACATGTAGCTTTCAAACGAGAGTGATTGTGTCCTTCAAGAGGTTACCTGGAATTATAAAGATGTCCAAATTAATTAATAGATTTAAGATGAGTGTTAAGCAATTTTTTCTTAGAAAAATGAAAAATTAATTAATTAGATAAACTGTTAACTAGACTTATTAATTCACGGTCATGCTTTAGTAAGGTTACTTTTTCTGAATCAACGATAATAACAATAATCTAAATTAAGTTGTTGTGAAGAAGTATATTAGGCAACCGCGGGAGGAAACACTTCTAGCTACGAAAGACCATCAATCATTCATGTACTAATTAGGAAATTTAAAATTAATGTCATTTAATTGCATACACCTACTAGGGAGATTAATTTATTTAGGATCAACGTTTTGCACCAAAATAAATTCTGCAAAAATGAAACCTATCCTAATAGCCGGGATGTGTCTTTTGAGCGCATAATTCTGATTCATCACACATATTGACAGTGATGTGGCATTCTTGTCGACAGGCTTTGCCTGGAACCAAAATATGTCCTTGGCTTGTGACGTAACTCATTCCTACATTTTCCTATTTTGTAATAAAAGCAATCAATAAAAGCATGCCATGGTTTGTCGTTAATTTACCTTAGTTTTGCGAAAACTAAAAATTAATTATTCTAATGAGTGTTTGGCCGAATTGGACAATAAAGAATTGTGTAAGCATTGGAACTTTAAGCATTAATTAAGGTAAATACCTATTTGCTAATGTGTTCATGAAAGCAATTCTAAGCAAATGACTAATGCAACTAATGACTGCAAGTAATTGATTCTTGTTGTTTTGGCCTAATATTATTTAAGTATTAACCCAACGCTAAGCCTTTTTCAACCACAATTAAACATATCAAAATAGGTAGTGAAATACTCAAAATGAAATGCTCCGATAAATCCCACAAATTAAATTCTTTTGCCACTAATGCGAAATTAATCGAACTTAATGGTGATGGCAAAAGGTAAGAAACATTTAAAAGCGCCCCATGTTTAAGAACGATCATCCATTCAAGACCTAATTTTGTGAAGTTACCTAATGAATGGCTTAGCCTTTTGTCTTGCATTCGTTATGAACTTTACGATCGTTAATATGCAAAAAGATTAATTCAAAGATCAAGACTTCATAACTTAGACACGGAAATACTATCCGGTTTTGTTATGGAAATGAGAGAATTCTAATAACTGGCATCATGCCAAACGGATTTCAATATTTGTTGTTATTTGTCCACTTTTTCCTCCCATTGATCTGCATGAACGTCACTTTTAACCCACGGGAAAGATGCAAGTCATACTAAGTACAACGGAATAGTGAACGAATTGTTCAGTATCTGCACCACGCATTTCTCTAGACGTTTGGGAGTTTCTTTTAACAATTGTCAAAGGATTATAGTCATTTGGGACAATGAAGGGAAATACCGGGAACAGAACTCTGCAGCCAGGAAATTGACAAGGTTCCCAGTTAGAAATTTTACGTTAAAATAACGTTAGATTCAACTGTTGAATTAACGTTAGAGATGTCGCGGTTTTTTTCGTTAAAACAACGTATGTGTCAACGAAAATTTTACGTTATATTTGCGTAATATTAACGTTGAAAAACTGTGGAATTAGCGTTCGCAGAACGTAGAATTAACGTGACTTTTGAGTAGAAACAAAGCAATGCGGTAGTGATTCAAAGGTTAAAATTATGATAATTTTACATTAAAAATGCTTGGTGGCTTGCGTAATAATGACACAATTAAAAAATGTTGTGGGACATAGCTTTTATTTATGCAATATCTGATGAACATAATGGTAAACAGACATAATCCTTAACGCTAAAATCACATCCAAAAACACCGGTAAAATTATCACTTTTTGCAAATCATTGGATGGACTACAATAATAAACTTTAGTGTTTAACATGAGACCTTGTAAATGTTAAGCAAAGAACCATCTTTTCAAAAATATTTTCATCTTGTTGCTTCTAAAAATATTCGGAATAATGAAGCATTTGCGCGTTTAAATTATAAATAAATTAAGGCCTATAACGTACCCACTACTACTTTTACGATATTTTTGAACTGCTTAAATGATGTTTTGTTTTGTCCCTTTCCAGTGTAAGACAGCTGATACGCTAGCTCGTTCTTCAAAATGCGATGCAATATTTTTCTCACAATATGTTCAACGTCGGCGCCTCCGATCATTGCCAAATTAATGAACCTAATAAACAATTATAATGAAAATAAATCACCTAAATACTTTATGAAACTAATAAAAATTAAGGTTTTGTAAAACTTACACGTGCTTATAATTCACGTCTTCGGAGAGAAAACTGTCGAAGTCTTCCAGTTCTGGAACTGAACTCAAGGGAAAATTTGGTAGTTCCACTCCACTTTTAGTTGAGCTATTTCGTTCCGGGACTCCAACAGCAATCTCTGTTGAGTAGTTCTAGAATTTCCTTTTGATTAGCCTCAATTTTCGCTAGTTTTCTAATGACTACCTCACGAAAACCTTAAGTACGCAATTACATCTGATGTAACAATTATCAATAAACGAAAATCATCAATTAAAAGTATTCAAAGACTACGTACGGTCATCTTCATCTTTATCTTTCCTTGTACTTCTTAAACTGACTGGAGTTTTAATTGAGCTGGAAGGACTTCCGTGATCCGTAAGGCAGATAGAGCTGGAATTGTTATTGTTCTGTTGGAAGCCGAGATCAGCGCAGCCATGCATAGAAGTTACCGTTCTAGTTGGGTGACATTCGTCAAATAATTCTTCATCCGATTCATGTGAGTTAACATCCGCTAACGCTTCTTGTCCAACAGAGTTGCCCGTTCAAGGAGAATAAAGTTGCAACGGAGTTCCTTCGTTTTGACTACAAAGTAAATTCACGGACGTGCTTGTTTGGTTCAAATACTCCTCATTAGATATCAAGCTTCGGTGGCCTGTAAATACATATAAAATATAAAGCTTCTTAAATTAAAACCACAATTTAGTTGTTGCCAAGAATCATTACCGAATTTAGACAGACCATAGAGCCCTTGCTTTGGAACCAATGAAGAGGAACTACACGAAAATGAAACCGGATTCAATGTTCTGTCCTCTAGGTTAGTGTGATGTTTGCGTTTTCCCTGTATCTTCGGGCGTTTGTACTTGTCTCCAAACTTGAAGCATTCAATAAAATGTTGGGCGCTTCGTTTGCGGCATCAAAGGAATCTGTTTGGAAAGGCAGTTGTTTCGTCATAATTGTACGTGAATGTGTGAATACAATTGTTATGACCTGGTATATAATTCATGGCTTGTAATTTTTCTTACCAAAGATCCAAATATCCGATCGAATTTTTAGTTGAACCCAATCTGGCTGCGGTTTTATAGTTGGGGATCGAATTAATTTCTGGAGGCCAGCCATCCTATTTCGCCATAAGCACAACTCATTACTAATAAGCCAACCTGATGCAACGACTTCCACGGACGATTCATTTTGAAATTCAATTATTACAAACGATTTGTACTTATTTTTTGCCATTTTATATGACTGGATAAACAAACTCTCGTCGGACGCTGTACAAAATAATGGTAAAGCAATCTGCTCGTACAAGCAGCCCATCTGTTTTGCTGATTGAATTTCGCGGGCAATGAGTGGATGAATTGATCTAAAATTTAACTTTGGTTTAACGTTTTTTAAACGTTAATTTTGTGTAAAAAAACAGCTTGACATTAACGTAAAATAAACGTTTTTTATTCAGTCACTCTCCACAACTGTAGTACTGAACCTAAAATTTACGTTAATACTACGTTACACTAACTCCAGATGCAAACATTTTTTTAATGTTTGGCAGTAACGTTTAAGCAACGTTAAAAAGAGAAAAAAGTTCACGCTTTTTCAACTTTCACGCAAATATAACGTATACTACATAAATCTAACGTTAAATTATCGTTTCGTTCTTACTGGGTTACTTTTTTGTGAGTCGTGCAAAAAATTCCAGTGTCCAGAAAAAAAATCCTTAAATGATTATCTCTAATGCAAACAATTTAATGCCTTAAATTTCCGTTTACACAAACATTCTTATTTGCTGATTGATGACTAGAAAATTTGACCTTATTCGCTTTTTAATGCATAAACACAAAACCAGTCAAACTCAAAAGGTTTAGAAATGATAATATGTGAGTTTTATCTTAAAAGCAAGTTGTGTCATAATTTATTGTCCTATTAAATATATTGTACATAAGTAATCGCCTACATTTACTTCATGAGTTTCGGAGCTGGAACATTTTTGTTAAACTGATTCTTACAGTTTACTTTACTACAACGAACACTGATGTTTTTACTAAATTATTGTTTTACTTTTGGGTTAATCTTGTATTCCTATCTTGTAAATATTTTTAATAGAAATAGTAAAAGTATTTACATAACCCGATCCTCGTGCCAATAATATTGTTTTTTTCAGTTCACCTTCTACTGTTTGCTTTTTCGTCTTTCACAAATAGTTAAAGGTTAAAGTAAAACATTTTAGTTGGTATGTAATTCTAAGGTGACTTTGACGCAAAAGTTACTACTCGTTGGTGGTCCAATAGGTCCTAAAATATATACCATTTTCCGGATTGAACAAAACCATTAAAAGCCAACAATGCATCAAGCTCAGAATTTTCAGTGTCATGTCCGAAGCACTCATCACGGATTCAAACCAAATTACACAATTCTCACAGATATATTTTACACATACGCATACTACCTCTGTTGTATCCCATTTAAGCTTCAGCGTAGTAAAGAAGGAAAATACGTTGCAGAACAATGGTTGCCCCAGAAGGTATAAATAAATCAAGTGTTATATAACTAAAAAATGTAGTTGTAATAATGACGTTTTTAGATTGCTACCTACATCCAATGGCTTGTGTATGTATTCGTGGTGGGGTCCAATGTTCGGCGACGCCTAGTAAATCTTATCAACGAGGTTGATAATGGAAACCGAAATAATCCTGTGATGTACCTGGACGTCCTTAAGGCTGCTTTGTTATTACTCTACGCCATTGTTGTACTCTATTCCACCACACGTCTCGTTCCACAAATATTGGATTTTCAAAACAAGCTGTATAAGCATTCGCAAAGTACGACCTCACTCCTTCAACAAAAGGAGATGGGTTTATTCAGGAAGCAGGTAAAATGTATTGCATTCAATAAATTTTTTCAAGAATTTAACCATGTACATGTTCTGCTTCTCTAAACATTGGCTTTCTAAATCCAAAAGCATCGGAGTTGTACTGCCAACCATCACATTTGTATGTGCTGTTAATTCATGGATTTATGTGGATTTTACTTTTGATTTCAAAGAAACAATTGAAAATGCTCAGTCAGCGTTGTTCTTATCCAGTGGAAATATTAGTGTATTTCACAACGCAACAACAAGCGATCGCACACCCGGGAATTATTTACTCATGATCTGCTATTTTGCAATCATAGGAATACCCGACATTAAGGACATGTACTCGGAACTGCTGCTCATTGTTGGCATTTTGACGTTGTGTATCGTCAGCTTTGATTATTGTTGGATGGTCGAGAGAGAACTCAAAAAGGACATTACTCATAACAATGCACTCAAGTTGTTGAGATGTTATCGCAAAATTCAATTAATCGTTATGGCATTCAATAAGGGTCATGGATTATATTTATTGGCGTATTTTTTATTTTACGTCGTGTATTACTCCATCAGGTTGGATAGCTTATTCTGGCCGTCTAAATACATTGGGACTAAGATTTACACGTTGCAGTTTTTCTTGACCTTTACCGCCGTCCTCTTTCTTGGAGCTTTATTTCATGATAAGGTATTACCAACGCCGATTCATAATTTCAATAATTTCAAATGAAATAGCGTCGTTCATATGCCACCTTGGTTAACATTCCATTTTTTGTGGGGGGACGCGCGGTTGTAACTAAGGTTTTGCTAGAAATACTAAAAATTTACCACTGCCTTCAATATAGATGAGCACTATACGGAAGCTGATAAACCTAGGTGCCGTGTCCGGAAAGCTGCCCCACAAAACTTGCGTCATAATTCAGTATGATATTTCCGCTAATGTAACATCCATTCGGGCAAAGTTATTTCCCATAACGTATTCAACATGTTGTAAGGTATTTGAAATTTCAAACATTAAAGAGGTATGCACTAATCATTAATCATTAGATTCATATACACCAGCAGATCTATTCATTTTATGAATAGTTTGCAGGACAAGCCATGGTAATTTTTCTGATTTGCGCTCAAAGTCAACGCATTGAGTACTATGGTGACGGTTACTTCAATTGATGCCTGCGGCAAAAAAGGATATTCTGGTAAACGCAATTTATGTCAATAAAAATTCGTACATTTTGCATTATGTAACGATATATAAATGTTTACCTATTGATTATTTATTCGTGCATTGCTGATTCACTTAGTTTACGCATTAATGTAATTGCTTAAGTCTGAATGACAGGCTTGAGCGCGTACAAAATTTTTTAAAGCCCTTAAATTTGTAAACAGTGGAATAATTATTGAAAACTCGGGTCGGATATATCATTACGGTATCGGTGATTCCACCCAAGTCATTGAATTGGATAATTCAAGATTCAAGGAGTTGTCTTAAATCAGTAATCTCATATAAAAAGTCGGCGCGATGCTCTAACCGAGTTGATAGGTTATTACCAGACTTGTTAATGGGGTATAACGGGTAGGTGGGCAATAAAAAACCCACCCGGGTTTTAACGGGTGTTCCCCACTACCTCAAAAGTGGGTTTTAATGGGTTTTTGTGGGTAATAAAAAAATAACATTACGTACATATACAATCATTGAGTAATACAAGGCGGGAATTCAGAATTGCCCATTAATACCCGTTATTACCCACCCGTTTTTATTGCCCATTAAAACCCGTTTTTTGGTCAATATACGCAGCTTTATGACTCGGGGTAATGTGACACATAGTTGATGCATAGTTTTGTTTACCATTAGTCCTTTATTACCCGTTAAAACCCGTTTTTGGCGATTATTACTCATTATTACCCACGTATACCCATCATTGCCCATTTAAAACCCGTTATTACCCGTTAAAACCCGTTATTACCCGGTACCCACCAATTTTTTGTTATTACCCGCGGGTAATTAACAAGTCTGGTTATTACGGTTGACATAAATTCATCGTGCACCTTTTTTTTTGTTTTCTTTGCATCATTGTCCTTTGTAAATGTTTGGCATGTGCTCTGTAAGATTTCGACACATTGTTGCAGCAGACGTCGAAAAAATTCATAACTTGTCGACCAGCTTCCGAAATAAATCCTGCGATTGAAATGCAGAGCCCCATTAGATGTTCGTAGAACACAACAGCAATATTGTCATTCATGCGTAAAGCTATCACGTGAATTTGAGGTAATCTCTGTACATCCAACACATCCTTAAACGATTTCAGCCGCTTTTCCCTTTTTTCCATTGTTTTGCAATTCCAGATTCGAGACGCGTTGAAACACTTATCCTACGAGTACTGTTAATATTTCTAATTGGCATGTTTTTGCTGTTGTTAACAACTTTTCTTCATTGAAGGCTATCACGTAAGGTGAAATTGATTTGTTGTTTAGCACAACTTCCAAAATTGTCTTTTCTCTCTGCCCATAAACGCGGTTGTATCGCATTTTTTAATGTGTCTGAGATATCCAAAAGGGTTCTTGTACTAAGGTACGATATCTATAGCCCATTGAAAAAAGGAAAAATTATAAATTTGAGGAATTATTTTCTCAATCCCGCTCACACTATTTGGTCGCATGTATGCTTTAATTTTCTGCTCAAGCAATGGGTCCAAATTGAACGTCAGCACTCATTCTACTTCCTAATAATATTTTCGAAATTCCTAATCATTATCCGTTTCGACTGGAGAAAGTATTGAAAATTTCTCATTTTTGAGTTGTGCAAACCGCATTAGAGGAATTATATGTAATTGTATGAACGCTAGTCTGTAATATTTTCACCTTTGTAAGCGTTCGTAATAATAATGAAAGTTATGAAAAATAAAACCTTCATCAAATTACATTTCTTTGTGTATTTGTATTGCTTCTCCTGTTCGAGGAAAACAGTCAATGGGGAAAACGCATGCAAACATCCACAGAATCCATTTAGAAACGCAATAGATCCCACAGACACTATTAATAGATATACCCATAAATGGAATTGGACCACAAAAAAATAACTAATTATTGATAATTTGTTAGGTTCAACGCCATCACATGTAATAAATGAGTTGCAGAATTTCGCAAACGAAGGTCCAAGTCCCAAAAGCAAGACTACTTTAAAACCCGCGTTAATCAGTAGGTATATAATAGGTTCGTTTTATTAACTTGACTGATTAACATTTTAAAACTATTGCTAATAGTAATATAGTATTAACATATAGGATATTTGGCTAACATAGTCTCTTTATTTATTTTTGGGTCATTTCAATCTCACAGTAAACCAGTGACATTTTGAATGACTAATCGTAAAGCATATTTCATGCAGGGAATAAATATTTCTGATGCTTTTGACCAACCACCCAGTTCTGTGTCCCCAAGTGTTCATGACGCCTTTTTAAAAACTTGTAACGTATTTAGTACTCATAATTGTGATGGACAAAGGAACACGCCATAATTATTGTTGGGAAGCAATCAAAGAAAAAAGTTCTTCTCCGGCGAATACTTTTGCTCATTTCAGAGAAGGCAGGTCGTATGGTACGTTACCCAACGTCATTATAGAAATCCTGCCAAGGACTAAAAGGTTTAGGAGAAATTTGTCTTTTAAAAATATAACTTATTAAATGAAATCATGTTTCGGGTAATACTCACAAATGAAATACATTGCTGCGATCAAATTTATGCTACAATAAAGCACCCACACAATGTGCATATCTGTCCACTTTATGGGAATTTCCCATTTACATTTTTCTTGTGTGTAAGACCGTAATACATGATGACCCATTTGCTGAATTCCTCTGCCACACCCTTCGTCGCGTTCCTTCTTTCTATAATATAATTTTCGCATGAAGTGATTCCAGTCAATTTGAATACCTGCGGACAACGCCTGAAGATCTAAACTCAATGTTCGTATGTACCATTGCTTGAACATCCATTCATCCTGGAGTTTAAATTCTCGGTCCAAAATGCCAGATGACACAAGAAAACTAATGAATTTAAAAACAGTTGGAGTGAAAAATGTGAGCTGGCCGTACAATACTATTCCGTCTGCCTGAAATTGATTTGTAGGGGCTTCGTTATTTTCATAAATAACTCTTCCTCCCAACAGACTAACGAGAGGTGCCACAAACATGTTCACATTGCTCTCACTATCACTGTCCCAAATTATGCCCATTGGTCCACGCGAATCCTTAAACATTCGTCTACCATCATTCTGGTTGGTTGTGGCAATCGATATAGCTTGCGCATTTGGATTAATTTTCCCACGGCTAATGCGAAATATTTCCTCTTTATCAAATAATTGCCTATAAAGCCCTAATAGCTGTTCAAATACAAAGGCACGTTTAAACACATTCGTTACGTTCCATCCGTTTGGACAAATGCTAAATTGTCTCGTATTTCGTTGCGGTACAACTGTGGTCGAATTTGTGGAAATGCATTTTACTACGAATCTTTTTGAATCCCACCCTGGTAAGTGGTCAAGTGGGCTAATAAAAATTAGTAGCGGCATTTGTTGTCTATCATTTCCATGTACCAAATCAAGTAAATTTGAGGGTAGATAATCTGGCGGCGAAGGCGATGAAATATCAGAGTACATTGACGACGTGTACAGATTCCTCAATAACACGCTCAGCAGCATCCATATCCCTAGGAATAATCCGGTCCCTCCCGAAATACTTCCCGGCTCCTGTTCAACGAATACACTATAAAGTTTCCAGAACGTTTGTTTGTAGCCATGGGTATTTAATGCTCCATATATCACGACGATTAGGCTTAATATAGCCAGCCATACATTTGTTTTAAATGGAAAGAGTAATCTCCTCATAATTTTTATCTCAAACACGTGTTTATCAATACCAGTTATATCCTCGCCTACAACTGCGTACTTGTAACCCTCAAACATAATTAAATGTGGGATCGGGACGTACTCTAAAAAAGCATGGTTTCGATTTAAGGATTGTAAACCAAGTTGTACTCCACCGCACATTGCGGCTAGGTTCGAACAGTTGTATAAGTGACCTATGTATGCCGAAATATCGCCAAGGATCGAGGACTTGCGTGTCTTAAAAGTTGTCAACGCCACTAGAGGACGTGGTTGTTGCGGAAAATTTCTATTGACCTTGTTTGTGTGATAGTAAGAATTGATCTGCAAAACTTGTCGCAGCGTTTTAAAATGTATCTTCGGAATATTTACTTCTCTGACAACGTAAACTCGTCTTTTCCAAGAGTCGACTGATTTGATCTTAGTGCAAGTCCAACATCCGAGATAGACAACATTTTGGCCATCGACAAAAAGCAATATGGATGGGTGAAAACCAGGAATCAAGTATTTGAAACTAATTCGAAATGGGTTCTACGCAATAATCCCCTCGTCAAAAATCCCCCTGGACAAAATCCCCTCCCAATAATCC
>JAHZMX010006611.1:0-11229 GCA_027743895.1 Seira musarum | reverse complement strand
AATAATGTTAATGATGTTACATTTAAAATTTTGTAGAAAATAAGTACATTTGTGGGACATGTATGTACATATTTATATACATATTTTGCCATTTTATGCGCTTAAACAACATACATATTTTGCCGTTTATGGCACATATTTTTCTTTTCCCTAGTGATTAAAATCGTACTCCAAATATTTTTCAATCTGCCGTTTAGTGTATTGCATTTGGTGCGCGTTCCAAGAGAACGCATGCTTTCCAGGATTTAGCATATACTTTGCAATCATCCAGTCTGTAGAAACACCACCACTGAATGCAAAATTGTGGCTGAATTCAAACAATTCTGACATATTTCGTATTTTATATGAATCGTAAAGTAGAGTATTCCCTTGTCGGGCTAAGATCCTGTAACCATTTTCAATTAACTCTCGCAAAGTATTAAAAACTTTCGGTGGTGTTGGAGTAGCTAAAATACTGAGCACATTATTTTCATACAAATTTGTCAAATATAGGGAAAGAATGGCCACACACAAAAATTGAAATTTAAAACGAAAGTAAATCCTTTTGTTTACAAGCTCGCCCACAATTATCCCAAATAACATGTAAATTATAGGGTAAATATTTTTTCCACTAATTTTTGCAACCGTAAATGTAATTAGCATATACGTGACTAGGATAATCAACCAAGTGATTTGGTCAAACTGGACAAACCATATTGAAGTGAGCATGGGTAATCCGTCACTATTTTGTTTTGCTATACGCTTTTTACAGTAACCAATAGCCGTTGATTCCGTTTTGAAAAATGTCAGGGAATCTTTAAAATAGATTTGATCGAACGAAAGCACTTCATACGCTTTTGCAGATGAAAATAAAAATGTTTACTCATACCAATTTCAAAATCCGTCGTGTATGCTCTTATCCTGTGCATGGTAAAATTATGCAGTTTTGCTAAATAACTTGTAAGCAACATTTCATCGTTGCATTCATACACACGAAGCGACCTTTCCTGAATCCACTTTTCGCATAAAAATTTCTCCGCGGGATAGAAGTAAAATTGATATGAAATTAGAGCAGTAACGTGGATACCTCCCCCGTTCCAGAACAAGTGTTTATGAAATTCGAGAGGATTTCTCAAAAGTCCAAGCTTCACTGGTACGCCATTAGTGTAGCCTCCTCTAATTGGCGATATCGTTAACAGTTTCTCCTCAAAATGAAACACTATCTTAGGCGCTGGAATATTTACGAATTCTGGATCTAGTTTTGCAATGTGCGCGCTAGAGAGTCTTGAATTTCCGGGGAAAGAAATCGCAAGTAAATTTCTTGGACTTAAGGACACCTTGCCAAAGCGAGTTACTGAATTTATGAAACTTTTCCGTGTCCACGGTCCAAGCAGTATTGTTGATGGCGTTTGTAATTTATTGGTACAAGACACATCTTTCAGATTGTTGTCATCGTTCCTGATTACTCTTGGAAAGAATCTCGCGAAGTAATGATTGTCTGAGAAGTTTGTGTAAGAATGGAGAACAAAGAAGTAATGATTATCCGTTTTGTGCAATAAGTTCTCAACCAAATATTCAAAGGATTGAGTTGCTGTAAAATCCCACGTATTTCTATCCGTAACTACATTTGAAATGCAAACTAAAGAAAACAGAATCACTTGAAAAGGTTCCATTCTAAATGATTTTGGTAGATCAATGATGAGATTAAAGTGTGTAAACTTATTTCGGGGTTTTTATAACTCTCATTTGTATGGTCTTTAGCATTGAAAAAAAAAACCGACAAGACTGGAATGCGTGACATTCCTTTCCAAATGTCTCCTTTGTCCAGTAACTAGATCTTCTGGACACAGCAGCTATTCGTTTAGTGGCAAAATTTTTAAGCCAACAAACTGCTGATTTATTTGCACGGGTTATGTCTCTGCCTTTTTGTTTAATGGATCAATAAGACGAAGGATAAACGAAAGTAATTAAAGTATTGTCCTAAAAGCTTGATATGTTCTGTACTTAGGTATGTATAGGTTTTCGGGGTGTTTGGTAAAACCGGCACTCAAGCATATGATGTTTTTGTCTATTTCGTATTTCCTGTTGTCTGTTTTTGTTAAGAATTGCCTAATGTGAGGTGTGGTTAATTGAAATCACTACAAAATGCTAACAAGACTGGAAATGAAATATTATTACGTAGTTGAGAGTAGCGAGGCCGATATTATTGTGCCTAATGCTGGTCTGTCCACTCTCGAAAGTTGTGACCAATCTACTTCACCATATTACCTCAAAAGCAATACACAGATTAAATTTTACCAATAGAGTTTGGTGAACAGGTGGATATCAGCAGTTAAAATGCATCCAAGATAACCTCGAAGCCTGCAGTAATTCAACTTTAAACTATCTTCTTATCTGTAGCTTTAGTATTTGGTTTACTTTAAAAGTGGAAACTATTATCATATTTGTTGTTTGAAGTCATAATGCCGGAAAGTACGATGTTTTTGTTTGTTATCGGACTTTGGCATATTATATTGTACCTGCTTATATAGCTAAAAGCAAAATAATTGGTTCATATTGGGAAGTTGAAAAAAATTTAATTTTCCTATGCCAGCCTCAGGAAAAACCTCCAACATATCAGGTAACACGGAAGCCTATATACTTAGAGCTTGAAGAAAACATATCGTGACAACATTTTTAATTACTTACATTTATCCTTCGTTTTATTTTTCAATCAGCAAAGTAGCAAAACAACAACCCATATACCAAATCCACCATTTGAAAAACACTCTGTCAGATTAGACAATTGGCGTATTTTGCAACTAAAAAGAATTTTTTAAAATCGTTTTATTGGGCAGTGAAAACATTTGCCAAGGAACGTTTCCAGCCCGGTCATTTCTTACTCCTTCGTTATTTAATTTTTAATTCCTTAATTCTTTAATTTTTTTTCGGTTAAACAAAAATTTCCATTTAATTCAAAACATTCTTACCTTCATAAATTAAAATGGAAAACCTTTACTTAATTATACTTTACTCAATTTCGCTTGGCGTGTATGAATGCAACGATGAAATGTTGTTTACAAGTTATTTAGCAAAACTGCATAATTTAACCATGCACAGGATAAGAGCATAAACGACGAATTTTGAAATTGGTATGAGTAAACAATTTTTATTTTCATCTGCAAAAGCGTATGAAGTGCTTTCGTTCGATAAAATCTATTTTAAAGATTCCCTGACATTTCTCAAGACTGAATCAACAGCGATTGGTTATTGCAACGAGAAGATAGAAACAAAACAGTGATCGAAAACCCATACTCGCTTCAATCTGGTTTGTCCAGTTTGACCAAATCACTTGGCTGATTATCCTAGTCACGTATATCCTAATTACATTTATGGTTACAAAAATTAGTGGAAAAAATATTTACCCTATTATGTACATGTTATTCGGGATAATTGTCGGCGAGTTTGTAAACAAAAGAATTCACATTCGATTTAAATTTCAATTTTTGTGTGTGACCTTTCTCTCCGTTTATTTGACTAATTTGTATGAGAATAATGTGCTCAGTATTTTGGCAACCCCAACACAACCAAAGGTTTTTAATACTTTGCGGGAACTAATTAAAAATGGTTACAGGATTTTGGCCCGTGAAGGAAGTGACCGACTTTTTGAATCATGTAGAATACGAAATATGTCGGAATTGTTTGAACCCAGTCACAATTTTGCATTCAGGCGTGGGTTTACAACAGACTGGATGATTGCAAAGTATATGCTAAATCCTGGGAAGCATGCATTCTCTTGGGATGCAAAGGAAATGCAATATACTAAGCGGCAGATTGAAAAATATTTGGCGCGCAGTTTTAATCATACGTTCAATTGTTATGAAATTGTGGAAAATTTACTTGAAGAATCAGTTTTTCTACATCAGTACACTGTAAATCGACATTGGCTGAAGAAAGTATCATGAGAATACAAGAAGGTGGATTCGAAGATTTTATTTCAAAACGAGCAAGTTTCACAAGGAAGATTTGGCATGCTTATCCACTCTTTGGGCAATCTCCAAATCAAGCAGTGAAAACAGGAGACCATATAGATTTGAACAAGCTAATTGTGGTTTTTGTTCTAATTTTTTCGACTTATGTAATAGCAATAATATTTTTCTTAAGGACTAAACCGCTAATAGCTTCACAACTCAAACGTATTTGTCGGTGTATGCGAATATTATGTTTGCGGAAGTGTATGCCTATGTTAAGGTTTTTTGTGTCAGTTAAGCTAATCGTAAGTAAGACGAAGTCCACTTGTTTGCCTGTAAGTTCTTGAATGTAATGAAAAATCACTTAAAACATTTAATTCGCAGTGGCTGTAAATTTTTTAAAATAGATTTTCGAATTATTTTTGGGTTTTTGGGGTTTGTTGGCTCGCGGTATCCGGCAGGTTCCGGTTTCGGCACAAATGCTTTTGGGTTATAACTTAGGATGCAAAAAATCTGGAGGAGCACATTAAACTCTGATGGTTGTCAGCTGTTCGAGCAATTTGATGGTGGAGATGGTGGTTCTCTTAACTTTACTAATATAATGTCATCTATTTCTTGGCAATTAGCAGGTTTTTAACATCGCTGGAATGAACTGCACAATAAGGGAAATTTTTGGACAGAATATTCGCCTGCACAATAATTAAAGCTCCGACAAATATTTATAAAGAAACTATTATAGACAATATTATATTTCTAGACAGGATGACATAAATGGCAATGGTAGTGTATAATATAAACTGAATTAATAATTATGAGATGTACTGAATTAGTGTCTTAAATAAAGACATCTTATTTCTATGCATTCAAATCCTAAATGTAAACTACCTGTAATCGGCAAATAATTTTAAATCAATAATAAGTGCATGCAATCGGAAGGGTCTAAAATTCATATTTCAATCTCCCACCGTCTTAGTCTACTCTTCTTTTACTCATCGCATTCCCTGGGACATTTTCGAGGCATTCCTGACGTATTTTTAGGGACATTCTCAGTTTTCCCGCAATTTGGCAGATTCCTACCGAAGTCGAAGCTTTGTCTCTAAGCACTTGCTATACGGCGTTAACAAAAAAATGTCATCGTGCGGAGTAAGTTTTAGAAGAAGCATGATGAAGAGTAGACTGGACTGGATGGAATCCTAACTTTGCAAATATCTTCACTATTTTTTTGTAATCCACAATTTTCTAAATTTCTAACTCTTCAGCTTCCGATTTTCCTGCAAGGTAATTATACGCCAAATATATAACCCGACAAAGTATTTAACCCGACAAAAACGCAAGATTGAATGGTTAAGCAAAACGGAAACTTCATGTCCGTTTTCTAAGATTAATGTAATGCACGCAACGCAATGACCAGCGAAAAGAACTATGAATAAAACCACCAAATTTCCTGACATTGAGGGCACATGTATTGAATTCTCGTTCGCATCGATCGTGCCCTGCTCAATGGCAATGTTCTTTTTGACATTGCTCGAAAATGTCTTCCACCAATCCCAAATTTTCGGAAGAATGTGCACCACCAAGCCTGCTAACAACTTCCGGAATTGTCCAGCCTTCGATATGAAAAGAAATTCTTTCCTCCATCAGCAAAACTTTGCCAAAATGTACGGGCGTATTCCCCCTCCTCTTGGAATTCAACCTGGCTTTGTGATGTTCCTTTTCAGCTTCAGGTAATATTACTGCAGTCCCATTACACTTCGACACTGCTTTCTCTAGTGCGTCGTCCAGTTTGGGAACTAAACTCTCTTCAAATTTTGTTACAATTGTAGACAACGATTCATTTAATTTCAACACTTCATGCCGCATTTGATCCACAATATCAACAGAGTTAGGAATGAGTTTACCGTGATTTGGAAGTTGTTCCGAAAATTTCAATTCTTTCCTCCAAAAATTCTTTTGCATTGAAGTAATGTGCCTATCTGTTATGCGATTCGCCAATGTATACACTTTTGATGTAATGAAAGTGTACGTATTTAAATACGACCTGTTCTCCCGAATGCGTATTTTGTGCGAGCCAAGTGCTTCAAAAACAACATTCTTGATTTTAGTTTTTGATTTGAATCAGCCTCCGAACTTTCCGGAATTTGCGGAACCAGCAAAAATAGAATAGCCGGCATCCACCAAGTTCTGAAAAGATTCCGGAGGAGTAAGCTTTGGAGGAAGGAGCATATTATAAACATTATCATTTTTGTACGCATTACTTAATACAACAGCAACCAATATAAGTAAATGGTCCAAGAAGGATTTGCATTTTCAACTCCGCCATGACTGATGATGGGGCGGGTGCTCCTTGTTCCAGGAGAACAGTTACGCTTCCAAACCACAATTTTCTCCATTGCAAGCGGCTTTTAGAAAAAAATGAAATGCTCACCGGCACTACTGCGTATGAGAAGAGGAAAATACCGAGCCATATCCATTTATCAAAGACATTGACAAGTTCAGAAAAGTCGAGAAAAGCGGTTTTGGGAAAGCCACATGCAAGAAAGTTTAGGGACTTCATGGGATTGCTGAGCTCTACTGGATAATAGTCAGGGATGGGTCCAATCTTTCTCCCGACCGCTAGCTTCATTTCGTAGCAATAGGACTCGGTTTGTTGTCTTTGTAACAAAGATGTCATATTTAAAAGTTTTGTTCTGTAGTTTTCAAATATGGAAAGCCACAGATCAGCGTACCCATAAAGTAACAAATCTACTTTGGTTCTGCGTGAACCCGGTTTGTACATTTGCTCTTCACCTGCAAATAAATACTGTTCAAATTCCAACTTTTCGTTGTCCATTTCGAGCAATGTAAAACACGTTTCTAGTGATGGAGTTGCTTCAATCCCATTCTTAAAAAGAATAAAGAAATCAATAGACCAACCATGTAATGTATAGGCATTTACTTGGTACATCCAACGCACAAAGAAATTTTTGTTTGAGTCTGAAAGATTTTCTGAGTTTAAAATTGCGACGTATAGAGCTGCTTGAGATGGCGGGAGTCTTTCAAGCTGGTTATTTAATTTTATCGACCAATCTAATTTGAATGTAAACACAGAAGGATAGGTGTATACTTGAAAAAATTCCATCTCTTTTTTTGTCGTCGAATACTTCTCATCCTTGAAACCATGAATATATGTCCCCGGTTGAAACAATCCCGAAAAGGGTGGATATACTCCGACAAAAATGGATCGTGACCATGGCCTTATTTTCATTGTAAAGCGAAAAAAGTTTATAGAAATGCAAAAACCTTTTGAGAGAGATTCTTCCATTTCTTCAGTGAAACTTTGGAAAAAATATGAAGACGTCGGGCAAATATGATGCTTTAAAATATTCCCGTTTACTGGGAAGATTCCACCTGTACTATTTACGGCTCCCGAAGCAAACATCAGTAGTTTTTCGTTTGTTTCGACTATATTCGTCTTCAAATTTTCACCCCAGGGAACAGAAGGGTGTGTAGTTGACCACAGAACCGGAATTGGAAATCGGATTATTACGGGAACCTTTGGTGGTATCAACAATAAAATGTTCGAAACAAAGTCGCGCATCGTTCTATAAGCAGTCATCGAGCTGGGTGGATCACATTGTAATATCTCGATCACTATGTGACCGTGTGGAAAATGTCCAACTTCCATTTTTAATTTCCTCAAGTGATCATGTGCCTGTTGACCTCTGTATTCGACTGAACCTTTCAATTCGTATGTCTGAGCAAAAATGTGCACGCGTTCACTTAGACTGGAGAAAGTTGAGTGGCACTCACCATGATATGTATGAAAGTCTTACGGAAGATTCATTAGTGCGTCTGAGCAAATGGAAGTTATGCACGGAAAAAAGTTGCAAGCTGCATACTCCTAGACAGGAGATTGAAGACATTACTCTTCTCCTGAATTCGACCCTTTGTAGATGTGAATGTGTTTTATACAACTGTTTGCCCAAACCGAACCTATTCAAATTTAGTCCCACCCCCGGTTGGAATGAATTCGTAAAATACTCGTATAAGATGTACAGAGATAAATACAAAGCCTGGAGACAGGAAAGCAGCCAACAGAACTATGAAGAAATGAACAAATCGAGACGAGCGTTTAAAAAATCCCTTAAAAAAGCAAAGCATATGCGTAAGGACATCATTAATTCTAAGCTGCTCAAACATTATCAGGGGAACAATCTCTATAAATTTTGGAGAGAGGTTGACCGTCAGTATTCGAGTTCCTCAGCTTCTTCCGTTCCAACAGTCAACGGCGCTGAAGGCGACAAAAATATTTGTAAAATGTGGAGAAGACATTTTCGCGATCAATTTTCCTCTGTGGAGTCCCTAAGCCGTCATTCATGCTGTAAAGACAAGTGCAAGTAAAAAATGACATATCGAGTTTCATCCCAGGATGTAAGAGCTTGTATGGAAAAACTGAAGAAAAAGAAGGCAAGAGATCCAGATCAGTTAATGGCTGAATCTTATATGTATGCTTCCCCAGTCATCTCTGAAGTAATCTCCAACATCTTGTCTTGCACACGCATTCCTGCCTGATTCAATTATGAGGGTAGTTCTTTTCCCTATTCTTAAAAAAAAGTGGTTTAGATACATCGTTAGTAAGCAATTATCGTCCAATCGCGCTGGCTACTATAATTTCTAAAATATTTGAGTTGCTGATACAACTTAAATATGGCAAAATACTCAACACTCATGACGGCCAATTTGGATATAAAAAAGGTGTAGGAACTGAAACTGCTATATTTGCTCTGAAGTCTATCGCTCATCACTACATGCGTAAAAATACTCCAGTTTACATATGTTATCTAGATGCCTCCAAGGCATTTGATGTCACTCATCATGGGAAACTCCTGAACAAGTTATGTGAGCAAGGAATGAACGACGAAACCATAAGCTTTCTTGAATACTGGTTCAAAATTCAAAAGTACGCATGTAGATGGAACACTGAAATTTCCCAACCCTTTGGCGTCAGCAAAGGTATTAGGCAAGGTGGGCTAAACTCTTCGAATTTTTTTCGATATACGTCGATCGGTTGTGCAGGACCTTGCATTCGTCAGGAATTGGTTGTCAAATTGGCGGCTACACATGCAATTACTTGTGCTATGCCGACGATCTCTGCATTCTTGCTACAACAGTAACTGCTCTGAAGGAACTTTTGAAGATCTGTGAAGATTATGCAAATGAACACGAAATTACTTATGTTCAATCCAAGTAAAACCGTTTGTCAAGCATTTACTACTATGTCTGGAAAATGGGAATATCCTGTCATCACTTTATATAACAAACCCATTACATGGTCATCTACCGTTAAATACTTGGGTTATGAAGTGAGCTGTTGGAAGAGAGATGAGGAGGAAATCACGCGTAGAGGGCGAAAACTCTACTGCCTGACCCACATGAGCAAGGGTAGATTTCATCGGTCAAATACTATTATTATAGAAATACATATTCAAGACATTCTTCAGCAACATTTACTGCATGAGTTTATGGGCACCGTTACGTTCCGAAATGATTGAATCAGTCCGTATTGCATACAATGATGCATTTCGATGTCTCTTCGGTTTTGCACGGTGGACAAAAGAAGCTGAAAGAATAATACCTCTGAGTGTTACCGAAATGCTTGCTAAAAATGAGATAAGAGACTTCATTGCCCTCAGGAGATCTGCGGTATTCTCCCTTCTCAAACGGGTCAGTTCAAGCAAGAATGATATTCTGTACCACATCTTTCACTCCCAGGCCCTGCTAAAGTCATCTTTATATGCCTCTTGGGAAAAGTTATTATTGCCAACAGTGGACAAACATTCCATTGAACTCTATAGGATACTTTGTGAGAAACTCTCTCCGGAGGATACTCAGAAACGGTCCTAGCCAACAGCGCGGGATGCGGTTTGAGGTCCGGGAGGGAGCAAGAAATTGACTTTTGTTATTCTAACTTACTTTTTACTATATTTTATTCCTACTATGGGTTGTATATTCTTGCTATATAATATGCAATAAATAATAATAATAATAATAATAACTTGCGTTGATAACTTGATCCATTAACTTCTTCATGGTTTTATCATCACCTGAAACAAAGTTCACAAAGCAAAATTTGGGACAGATCTTCGATATTTCAAGAATGGAACAAATAATAGCAATTAAATGTCCAGTAATTAGTAAAGTGAATAACACTACGCCATTTTCATCTACGATAGCTGGTTTCTTCAGTTCTGTCTCAACTATCTTTCAGTTCTCATGGACGATATTACTAATGCAGTTTTACTCATCAATCCGTAAATGCTTCTTTAAGGCAGAAATTCTATACATTTGTATATATTATTTTAAGATTGGCAATCGATAAATTATTATTAATAGGAAAACGAAAAATACAATTGGTATACATCTTTGAAATTGTCAACACAGTTTTCTTAGATGATGGCATTAGAACTTGTTCAATTCTAGTGATGGCATTCTGATATCAGAATCAGAATTTTCTGATCTGATCTGATCTGATACTGATCTGATTCTGATAATCAGATTTGAAAAAAAATTCTGGTATCAGATTAGAATCAGAAACTTTTTTGTGATATCAGATCAGATTTGTCGAACCATATCAGAAATTTTCTGATATATCACAAAATTCCCAAAATCCGGTAAAAAACGTAAGAAAAATCTTTAAAACGGAGTTCAAGAAATTGTTGGCAACATTAGGTATTTATAATACATTGTTTTTTCTCTTTGCAACAAATTGGCTATTAGTTTATGTCAGCAGGTTAGTCAGTTACATCGCTTTGGATTAAAACATTCGGTACATAAAATGTTTTCTTCACTTTGTGATCGAATTTAAAGTTTTAAACTATGATTATCACATTTTTAAAGTAATGTAACACTAAATACTTATTATAAATACTCTTACTTTACTGGCCATATTATCTTGGTTCAGTCCAATTTATGGTAAAAATACTTCGTTTTATTTTGAATTTTGAATATCAGAAAGTATCAGAAATTTCTGATTCAAATCTTGTACGCGATGTACGGTGCGTCAGGGATGATAACGGTCAAGTAGGTTGATGGTGATGTGTTGGGTCAGATGGATAAAAAAGACAATAAGTTATGTGGCTAAAATGAAGTCTCCTTTACGTTGGTACAGGAGGGTCAAAAAGTGAAATGAATCTCAAGTCCTCGTTGAGGCAAAATGAGAGAGCAAAAAGAAACGACTGTTATTGATTTAGTTGTAAATCTCAAGTGAAGTGGTTTGTAAGGCCACTTTTTATTTATAGGTTTTCTTTGAGTATAATTTTGG
>JAHZMX010006610.1:0-12624 GCA_027743895.1 Seira musarum | reverse complement strand
CAACTATGGACAGTTCGTCGCGGACGAACTGTCCATAGTTGATGTATACCGACTGAGTATCACAATCATTAACTTTCTCGTGATTTATGATATAATTGTTTTCCCCATTTTCTGTTTTAGCTTTCATAAAACACATTAAACAACTTTTATTTCGACATTCCGCAAATATTACAGGCGAGATAATGGGCTTGGATACGCATCTTCAACCTCATCTGATGAGAACGATTAAAAACGTCTTATTGTGGCTTGTTGAGACGATGAAACCACCATTTGCTTTAGTGAGAGAAAAGCCAGATTTATATAGACGGAAGAGGTAATGGAAAACTTTCATGTCATGTATTTTTGTGCTTAAAGTGCTAATTGATAAGCGTGGTTTTGAACACGTCTGCAACGAGTCACATAATGAAGCATGTGTTAAGTTAGGAATGTAGTTGCACGCGTTATCAGTTTCGAGCTTTTTATTATTCTTTGTCGTTCAAAATACGCGATTAAAAAAAACAATTCCCTTTTGAAACAAGTAATCGAAACTTCAAAAATGCCTTGTTCTTGTTGCGATAATATTTATCCAGTGCTTTATAAAGCACGAGATCGCCTTGGATTCACTTGTCCTGACAATCATCTCTGCTGTTACGCGTGTTTCATTAAAAACACAATTTGTATCATGATGGGAGGGACTCCTGTTGGAGTTCATTCAAAACAAATTTGTGTGACTTGCAATAGAGTTGCCGAAAATTTGGTTCCTGTTCATTCATGTTTGTTGAAATTATTAATTAAGTAATAGCGTTTAAATGTTACATTATTGTATCTTGATAAATATCTTGATTAATTTACAGTTGAAGGTGGACAAGGTACTGTCAGTCAAGTATTTGTTGACCCGGTGTCGAGTGGAATAGTACCAGACGATAGTAGTACGGGCAATGAGAGCTTATCGCCTTTCGCTTCCAAGAAAAAGGCAGTCATGGTCAAAGATAAGTGCAAAGAGTGCCTTATGGCCGTTCCAAGAAAAGAAACTTACCGTTTGGGGGATGTCAATGGGAGAACCTGTCATCACGTGTACTGCTTTGACTGCATCAAGGAGAAACAAATATCTAATCTAACTGATGTTCACATCCGGAAAATGGAGTGCAACGAGTGCAGTTTTGACGCTTTCTTTATTATTCCGGATGTCTATGGATGCGTGTTTGCTGCGTGTTGTGATTTCCGTAAGTCAACATTTAAGCTACCAAAGTATGAGACAAATACTAGAAATGAATATTTTTGCAGAAACGGCAACTGTCAAGTTTGAAGCAATTGAGGAGCAGCAACAACAGACATTACATATTTGAGTATTTGTTATTATCATTTTACTCATTGAATAAAGATACGTGAAACAAAATTATAATTTACATTAACAAAAACATTTCATAATTAATGTCATTAATTTAGTAATGCTGTAATATGATGCATAATTTTAATACATCTTAACTTAAAGTACAAGAGAATTTTTGGCACTATGAAAAATTAATTTTCAGAATCGTTCTACTTGAAATTACTCATTTCATTTAATTATTATAAGAGTAGGCGAATTGTCATTTTTTCATGATACCCATAAAATAGTATCGATGATGGGGGTCAAGGAAAAAAATTGAAAATGGAATGCGACTGGAAAGTAAAGCATAAAACATATCAAAACATTGCTATCAATGAACTCGCACTCGCAGTAACTGTTTGAAATAAACCATATTATGTAATAATTATTTGATATGCTTGTTCAATAGCTTAAATCTCAAGTCACCCCATTGATAGTAATGGATAAGTGTTCCGGACATGAAATTTTTAATCGCATGTGACTGTTGCTTTACGTAATGGAAAACGTTAATTCCGGTTTAATTTTACTTGCAATCGCATAATATATAATTAGTCATATATTGCTACAATTTCAGTGATTTTTTTTAAACCGTTTTTTAATAAATTATAAAGGGATGGGCATGTCAGAGCAGAGAATTTTAAATTTTATGCGACTGTGTACTCCTACATTAAATACATATTTTAAATTTTGATGCTACTTTAATGGCAGTCTCATTTAGTACAATATACTATCCATATTATTCAAAAAACGGTGAGTTTTTCCCTAAAAATAGCAATTTCCAAATGTTTAAGTGAAAAGTTTAAGTGTTTTGTACTTTGTTTGTTTAATTTCTAAAGACCGAACGAGTCGACTTTGTGGAAATTGCAGAGCGAGACAAATGTTATGGTGGCTACATTGGTTTCTTTCATTCCATTTTTTGAAAGTAATCATTTAAAAATAAATTGTTTTGGAAGCATATGTGTAACACGTAATAAAGCGTAAGTTCTAACACTTGACCGTAAATCCTTTTTTTAAATTTTTTATGCATTACAATTTATGAATTACAAATGCTTTCGTTGCAAAGAAGATTTGCGGTGACAATAACACTTTTGCAACGCACACACGCATGCAACGAGCGCACGCTTGCAACGCAAACATGCTTTTATATGGCTCCAGAAGACTACAGTAACTTTTGCACGAAGTAAAAAAGGGCATTCTGCAAATCTAACCGTGTCAATTAATAATATTCATAAAGTAATTTTGTCACTACTCATCACATTAAAGACTTTGAAAAATGGATTGCATAAATTGCAAAAAGACATTTCGAGTGCTTTATCGGGGTAAAGAAGAGAATGGAGAGGTTTGTCCCGAATCTCATCGAAAATGTGGAAACTGTAGCATCAAAAGGAGCGAAAAGATCCCACGTCTGGACGAATTTGGAGTGGAGATTTCCGGTTCTTATTTGTATAAATGCGAACCATGCAACAAGTTTCTTCGTTTTTTTATTCCTACGTATTACGGTGAGTGAGTTTACATATTTCTCTATCTCTCTGTTTTTTTTTTCGTTCAAAATCTTCTCTCAGAAAAATCAAATATATTACAAATACTATTTAATTCAATGTCGTTGTTTTGGTAAATTCTTAGGTGGTTGCTCAAGCGGTTTGTCTTGCAAACAGAAAATGGATTCTGGTTCGAGCAGCCTTCATGCGTTAAAAAGACGTGCGTTCCAGCGAAAGAAGCGAATCATTAAAAAGATGAGGAAACGAATTCAGAAGAAGATGAATTGTGAGGATAAACTTCGATGCGCAGTGTGCTGGAAATCTAATCCTCGACGTGGTTTCTATGTCCCAGGAGGCATAAATGGAAATTACTGTTTCTGGAAGCACGTCCAGTGCTATGGTTGCCTTAAAAAGTCTGTAAAATACAGCCTCCAGCAATGCAAAAAGGACAAGAAGGTGATGGTTCCCAAGTGTTCGCAGTGTAGGAAACCGTTCTACTACATGGTCCCATTAGAAGAGGGGAACGTAAAATGGATCAACATTCTGGTTACAGGTAAGCAGAAGGAAATTATTTTAAATTAAAATATTACGATTAGATGGTTAAAAACGTGGCATTGTGGTTTATTATCAGATACCCGGCGTGTGAGATTCTCGACAATTGGATTCAAAAAATTTAATTAAAGCTTTGTTTAATTAAATAAATGATATGATGGAATAAAAATTCTAATGAATAGTTTAACTATTCATGTGTTCATTTTTCCTTCATTTACATCATAAGTATGGGCAACATTTAACTTGGGGTCGCGCCTTACGGGTCATTATTTATGCATTTACCTCGTATGGATTTTGAAATATGCACCTAGCTAAAACATAACGAATTGCATATAATGCTTTGACTTATGCTTGTGGAATGTAATATATAAATCACAATATACAATATCTCATATAACAAATTTATAACGTCGTTCAAAAGCAGTAAAATATTCATTTTCCTCGATCATGACTAGCAAAGTTGCAACCGTGTATTTTGAAATAAAAAATATTTATACGACATCGATCAATTAACAGTTGCATGTAGTATAATAACGATTCTGTTTTTTAAGAAAGTCTTAAAACTGTTTAAGAAATTGCAAGGTTCTTTTTTTAAACAGTAACTAAGGTGGAAATGAATATTGTATGTAATTTTTTAAAAAGGTTGCGACTTGGCTAATTCACAAATAAAATATTGTAACATTAGAATCTATTTATTTGTGATCGCTTGCTGAGTTAGAACTATCCCATATTATGTTATAAATACTTAATTTGTTTAATATTGGGAGTGATTCTCTGACCCCTCCATCATAAAAAATGTAAGCTGGTTAGGGATCAAATTTTGAGGTAAGTTGCGACTACACTTTGTGACGCAATAAAATTTAAAAAATTGGCACAGATGAACTCGCAATCGCATGTACTATTAGAAATAACCCATATTATAAAGTATTATTTAAACCCTACTGATTAATAGGCCGATTATATATTGGACGGTATCCTAAAGAGAGTTGATGGGTTGGAATCGAAAAGTTCAGGTAGGGTGCGACTGGGAATTCTAACAATAAAAATATATGTTTCTTCTTGTGATCAACTAAAAATCGCATAAACTATCGTTTCTAACCCATATTATGTAATAATTATATCACACGTGTTGAAAAATCGGAGCCTGTTCTTACTCATCATTATTAGGTTTTACGTAAGGATGGGATATTCAACATAGTTTTTAGGTGGGGTGCGACTGGGCTAATTTGCTAACAAATACTATAAAACTAGTATCAATTTATTCGCAATCGCATGTAGTATCAGAAATAACCCATATTATGTAATAATAATTAAACCTTACTTATGTAATAGGCCGATTATATATTGGACGGTATCTTAAAGAGAGTTGATGGATTGGAATCGAAAAGTTCAGGTAGGGTGCGACTGGGAATTCTAACAATAAAATTATATGTTTTTTGTTGTGATCAACTCAAAATCGCATAAACTATCATGTGTAACTCATATTATGTAATAATTGTATGACAAAGTTAGAAAAAATTAACGCGTTTCTATTCATTATTATGGTTTTACGTGGACGTGGTTGTTATTGCATATAATTTTTAAGTGGGGTGCGACTGGGCGAATTTGCTAATAAATATTATAAAATTAGTATCAATTTATTCGCAATCGCATGTAGTATCAGAAATAACCCATATTATGTAATATTTAAATCAAGCATTAGAAAAATCTACCGAGATTTCCAATCTTCATGACATATATAGTGTGGATGGACTCTATGGAAGAAATTTTCAGATGGGGTGTGAAATTTTTATAATAAAATGTATATGTTCTACCTACCAATTTACTCGCAATCGCATGTAGTATCAGAAATAACTCATATTTTGAAATCAAAAAAGGTATGCTTGGGTATATGCAGCCGTTCTATCTGGATTCCAACAAAAGATTTTATTATTTTTCAGTATTTTGATTAGTGCAAAAAACTAAGCGTTCCGAGTGGTTCGTTTGAAGCGCAGTTTATTTGTAGAATAACTATGAATTACCGATTTAATATTTGCGTTTTTGAAACAAAAAATAGTGTGATTTATTTTTAGAATTTCGAGTTCTTCTTAATACAAATGCATTAAATAAATTATTGTTTAAATATTTCTGGCAATGAAAATAATATCATGTTGTAATGAATTTAGTAGTTTCGATTAATAATTCGGTTTACAAGGAGTTCCATTTTCATTATATCAAGATAAGCTTCTTCATTCTCTAGTGAGACATGTGGTTCAAAGCTTCGCGATATTTGTTCGATCGCTTGGCAAATCAAGACACCGGATGAATGGTTGGGTGGAATGAATTTCCGTAAGCTTACTTCTTCAAACTCAGCATGGTCGCAATCGGGAGGCGAGAAATGCTTGATAACCCCCGAAAACACACGCACAAGACTTGAGGCGTTTTTCTAAAACAATAAAATAAAGTGTCTTCAGCAATGCAAATTGAGTTTCTCGTACAAATGAATAAATAAGTATAATTCAATTTCAACCTTACCTGAATGTCGTATGACGACTCTAATCCAGATTGAAGAGTAGTGTACCATACATACTTATTTTGACTTAGGTTGTAAGTTAGGAATGACCACACGCATCCTTTGTCCAAAATGGGAAATACCAATGTTGACAGTTCCGTCGAGAAGATATCCTGCAAAATTGGAGGTGACATGTTAATGTTTTATTTAAAATTTAATGAAACGATGTATAAAGTAAATATTTACAACTTACAACTTGTGGCTTGTACTTTGGTAGCAGTTTTCCATTTTGGATTGCGTCGCATAATTCGTCATCCCTCAGTGTAGATGGTATTATTGCAAGCGGGTTCCGATGAGGATGGTTTTTCCTTTGCTGTACTAGTCCCAAGTACGCATCAACCAACTGTAAAGAGAAAAAAGTTAAAGGAAAAAAAAAAACAAAACGCAGATTGAAAATGTTGGAAAAAATATTATTGCTTATTTAAATCGTGTTTTATTTACCTGTGCCGAAAGAGGAACACCGCGAACTAATTCGCTCATTACTTTCTCAAAAAGTAGCTCACAACTGAGTTTGTATGAAATCGAGGTCTTGAGAAACTAAAATAAGCAAAACAAAAAGGAAAACTAAAACTCTCTATTTGAGTTGAATTTGTAACTTTATTATCTTTGACTTACAGCAACTTTCATCTCCCTCAGTACGTCTACGGGAATTTCAATCGCGAAGTTCTGAAACTTAGAGTCACGGGTAGCATTTTTGTAAATAATCTTCTCCTCCATTAGTGCCGCCACTTGATTATAATGGGCTTCTTGTGTTTCTTTAGAAAGGAATGGAGGTGGTCGTTGATCAATGTTAATTCTTAAAGTTGACGGTTTTCCACCTTCAGCAACGGTTCTGAAGATTCTGTCAACTTTTCCATCTGGTTCTGCGTCCTTGTGATGGAAACTACATGTAATGGAAGGTTGAGTAAAATAGCCGGTAACAAGGAACTTGGGGTCTGTGACAAAGGATCCATGCTTCCAGTCAATTGGAAAATGTTGCTGTTGCAAAGTATGGGTGGAAATTTTTTGAATTTCAGCATATAAATCCATACTGCTGTCGAATGAAGCGCTCATCTTTTTGAACCGTCCGTGAGAAAAACGCTTGATCAGTTCCTCTGCCACCGGTACCCATGGACAAACAGACTTTGTTTCGCTTTCTACTTGCTTTTGGAAGCTCCCAAAGTAAAAACCAGGAGCACAGAGCCTTTAAAATACAATTTAAATTTATAAGCATAATTAATTTAATGTAATAATGTGTTCAAACGTGTTTGTAACTCACGAAAACATGCAGTTCCGTGCAAGTGCTGTTGTACGGTGTTGTCTTCTTCCATCATTTTTTATGTGGACAGGGATAAGCGGTTCAATTCCTCCTGGCATGTTACAGAAAACAAGTAGACTCACTTCATGATCAATGCCGTCGTAGAGCTCTCTCAGTGTGCTGGCTAAGCACTGTTTTGAAGGAGTCTTGCCCTGTACTCCAATCTTAAAATATTGACTGTCAGAATCGTCGGTAGTAATTATGATGATGATCTTGGAAACTTGATTTTTATTTGCAGCAACTACAACTTTGGCAAGGATGGATGAGAGTTGAGTTGAGGTTGACATCTTTTCATGGATGATGTTTTTGGTTACGCCCAGCATTCGAAACAGAATATTGGCATCCTTGATGAGAATTGTCTCGTTAAGTTTAACGATCTTGTCAAACGTTCCCATCAAATGCAGTCCGACTGACTCTTCTTGTGACTGGTTATGGACACCTTGCTGGGACAAGTCGTTTGCCGCGTTATTGATGAATGGAAAATCCATTTTTGATCTTTCTCCACTGAAAACGGCTGTCGGTTTATACTGAGCCAAAGCTGCGTCAACCATCCCAGGCTCAACTAAAAATTAAAAGAAAGAAATATTTTATTCGAATTTCATCACTTGTATTCCACATTAAGTAAAGTAGGTTTACATTTTAAAAACTTACCAAGACCACATTTGTAAAGATGATTATTTGTTATGTCAAGCGCGTTAATTTTGGTTTGGTCTGGAGATGGTGCGCTTGAAATTGAGTTTATCAACTCGTCAATGGCGGCAGCTTTCTGTTGATTCGACAAGGTAGCTCCTTGAATGTTAGGATATATGAGGAGCTGTGTATGCATATTTTCTTGGGTCTCAGCAGGTTCCTGTAAGCCATCGTTCCCGCTCCAGAACCCTAGAGGGAATAACGCCTGGTCGAGTGAAACTTTTGGGCCGAGAACGCGATGGAAAAGAGTGTTTAAATCCGTGAAATGACTGTCACCATTTCGCCAAATCTTTTTTCCAACGTATATGCTAGGAAACAGAAACATGTATATCAACACCCCTTTGCACTCAAGGTCGAGTATCTTGGTTTCAAATCTTTGGCGAAGTGATTCCAATAGCTCTGCAAAGCATCTTGTGCTTGTGTCAATCTGTGGATAAACCTTGGTGCAGCCAAAGACTAGCTTTAGACATTTTGTCATCACTTCCACTTCTCTTTGCATTTTCGGGGTGTCAAGGTCTTTCCTACGGAACGCTTCCATCGCTAGATTATACTCCAACTCCCTCTTCCTTTGCTTGGGCATTTTTAAGAAGTCGAGAGTGTTTTGCAACTCCTCATATGTTTTCGCCAATTTGGTGTCGTATAAAACTATTCCGATTTTTTCATAATCCGTGGATTGTCTGGAGATGTCGATTCCCATGTTCTCATTGACTAAATAGTCTGTACTCGTCACCAAAAGCCCATCAAAGTAGTCAACAAGTGCACTGGCGTAGTGCGTTACATCTGTTTTTGGTGACGCAGAGTCGAAGAAGACTTCGGCCTGATCCAGGAAAATGAGCTGGTTTGGAGGATTTGAGTCCACTACATTCGTACCCCATGGTCGAACACCTTCCTGATGGATATAGGGAATGGAGCCATTTTCCAATCTCCTAATCACAATCCGGTGACTAGCCCAATCAAAATAGCCTACTTCAAACTCGGTCACGTCCGAATCAAATTCAAGTTCAAAAGCTAAAGGACCTTCCCGAGTTTCCTCCAAAGCCAATGGTGGATCAATTCGAACCTCATCATCATCGTCCTCATTTTGATCGCCATCACTAGGAGGTTGGGGTGGAGCAATTTCTTCTTAATTAAACAAAAAGCAAAAAAATATATGTATTGTCTGTGTAATGCATTAACACGCTTTAATAGCCAACAACAAGTTTTTTACTCTTACCTTCATCATCCAATAAATCCCTTGAATTTGAATGAGACGGTGAAAGAACCTGCTCGAGCTGATCAGGTACCTGTGAGTAGGGAACGGGAACGGTGGAAGCGTTGGATGAGCTCAACTCTTCCTTTATCTCGACTAGTCCATCATCACTTCTATCACTCGCGCTTTTCTCTCCCTCACTAACACTTCTATCCACTTCCCTTTGTTCATTTTTGCCGTGATGTAATTTTGTTAAGGGTTGAGTAGGTTCCTCTAAATGTCCAACAATTTCAGCTGGAGACACTCGAACTTGAGCTTCTCCACATGGACGCGGGGGACTCTTGGTAGGGGATGCTACTGTGGCTAAAGAAGCTGGTTGCTCAGTTTGTGGTGATGATTTTTCACCAGCTGAACTTGCTGGGGATGAAATTTTTTCTTTTCTTGTTGCTAGTGGTGGTGGTGAAAGTGATAGTGATTTGTCACCAGCAGATTTGGTCGGCGAAGCAGTTACTTCGGTTACTCTTAAAGGTGATTGTGATTTCTCACCACTTGACCTGGACGGAGACAAAGGCTCCTCTGCTGTTTTTGCTGAGGGTGGTGGTGAAGGTGATGGTAATTTCTCACCATCAGACTTAGTCGGTAAAGGTATTTGTCCTTTTGCTGGTGATTGAGGTAGTTGTGATTTTTCACCAGTCGGTTCTTGTGGCGATGATGGTGATGTTGTGCGTGTTGCAGCATCATTGCATTCTTCACTTTTTTCACCTGCAACTGAATTTGTAGGGGAGTCCATATGCTGAAGGGACAATGAAGCATAGAGTTCAGCCGCTTCTTCTTGGTTAGGTGAACTTTCACTTTCCACACAGTCAGTAACTGTCACATTTGGTGATCGAATTGGCATTGAGGGGGTCCACGAACCGGCAGCCTCCAAAACCTGATCGATGAAGTGGCGAGGGGTAGCGAATGTTGCTGGTTCTTCAATAGATTGTGTAAATAGTGCCCAATCCTCCCCTGCTGGTTGTTGTGGTGGTGCTGGATCAAAAATATCCTCGACGTCATAGTCCGTGTCACCAAACAATTGTGGTTCTGGATATTCACCATCGTTCACTACTTCACCTTTTTCTGTTTCTTCAGGTTCTACAGGTTCATCCACTTCTTCAGGATGATGGTATCTTCGGATTATATCTCCGGTTTTGCCTTTGGAACGTTTTCTTTCCAATGTTGGCTCTAACACCCTCTCTTTTCCTGACCTCAACTTCCGCTTCGATGTTGCAACTAGGGCTGGTGTTTGGAATTCAGATTCAACGTTCATTAGTCTAGAGGGTCCCGGTTGTGGTTCGGGTTCTTGGGAGGCAACTTTCTTGGACCCCTTCTTGGCTCGAACTTTTTCTTGTCGTAGTTCAGGTTGCAGTTCTTCAAAACGGAGATATTTGTCACCCTCATCTAACCAAAATGGCTCCAATAAAAGTTTTTCATTAATGTCTATGTCCCTTAGACTGATGAGGAAAAATATATTCCGCCTTGTTTTTGGGGGGCCCTTCTTCTCCTTCTTTGTTCGGGTGACACCTGACACTTCACCCTCTGAGTCGCATTCTTCCTCCTGTTGCGATTCTTCCTCTTCTCCTTCCTTTTGCGGGAACGCAGAAATCATCCTCAGCCTAACGTTTGCATCCTTCTTGTTTGTCGCATACTTGATCAACGACGTGGCATAACATCTTGTAGCAGGAAGCTTGGCTGGGTTAAAAGACCGGATCACCAAATTTCGCCGATACTTGTCACTGACACCTTCGTGCGTTCTGTCAATATCCTCCCATGGAACAGGAAACAGTGTCATTTCACTAGTTTGATCCTGGCATCTTGCCTTGAAATCTTCGTATTTCATGGACTCCAATGACCCAGTGACTAGCGCAACGAAACTGTCTTTTGTTATTTGGTGTCGAGCGTAAAGATGACTGTAGGTCTTAGAAATCTTCTTTCCTTCTCCCTGTTCCAACGTCTCGTGCTTGCAATACACTTGAGGCACGATCCACGTGTTTGTTGTTGTGTAGATAGGCATAACGATGTCCCTGTAAAGAGTAACAAAATGAAATGAGCACTTTTAATGGTAAAATGAAACATCATAACTTGAAAGTTAATCTCAAATGTGCTTACCTTATGGGCACCAATAGCGAAGGGAGTGTTTGAGAGCGATCGGAAGGCAATGGTCTCAACTTGCTTGCAAAGTCAACTTTTGCATCTATCCGTAGTCTGGCTCCATCTTTGGACTTCTTCTCAATTATATAGCCAAATAACTGTCTCCCGTACGTTTCTTTGACATTGTCAAACGATTCATGGAACAGGAACATGAGTTTAAGGCCTCTGGGATCTAGTTTAACCTTCATTATTCTGTGAAGGTCCACAAACCCCCCCGGAACAAGGCCCTGGACTTCCTCGTCCATTTTTTCTTCTTGTATTATAATATACTGAAAATAAGGATGAAAGTTATTATTGTTTTATAAAAAACACTCAAAACCACCAGTTATTACTGCACTTCAAAACGTAATGAATAATTATACCAATATCTGATGAGTTGGAATAAAATTAGGTTGGTTTCATTAGTTCATAATTTTCACTTCGAAATAGACGTAATAAAATGGAAATGACTTAAGAGGAAGGCTTTGAAAGAAAATTTGTTTTTCCCTTGTTTTGTCAATTGACTTCTGAATTTTTACATACCTTGACGACGACGAGTTTTGCTTTGCAAGGTCGTTGACCCAAGAGGATCTATGAACTCTCCAAGCACTGGTGAACTGTGTTCACTCATGAAAAAAGCGAGTTTTGAAAAACTTCACTAATCACTCGTCACTGAAAATGCTATTACGATCAAGTATAATATGGAATAAAAGAAGAACTCGGAACTACAATATAAGATTGCTATCACCTGATGGTAAAAAAATAAAAAAAGAACTCGGAACTTAAAAATAATCATAACTGGCGTGCAAACTACCATAAAAAATAAGAAATATCTTGAAATTAAAACATATTTAAACCCGGATATCGAAGGGATTTTTTCATATGTGAGGAAATGACTCGGAACTAAAAATTAAAATGTGCACGTTTTTTGCAACAACTACATTGAAAGAGGTAATACACTCTTCCATGCGTAACTGTGTTCCTCGATACGGGATCCTTTCTGCGTGTTGGCGTCACTAGTTACATTTCACTGTCGTAGTATTTGCAAGAAAAAGTAAGTGCAATGTGATTGGCTGATGTGTGCGGTGTGGATTTTCTTACATGCAATTTTTATTCCAGTGGTTGGGTTCACTTGTGGTTTCTTTTATATTTATCACCAATGCTCGCAAGTAACTTTAACATTCAATTTTTAAGCGTAAAAAGTCACAGTCGCAGTCCACTTAAAAATTACATAGTTTCATTCAAAAATTAATCTGGTACCGGGGCTATTTAAGAATCGGTCTTATTTTTTAATGTTTTACACAATTATAACATTATATGGGTTATTTATTGAAATACATGCGATTTTAA
>JAHZMX010006609.1:0-13735 GCA_027743895.1 Seira musarum | reverse complement strand
CTCTGTCTCTTTATGTACATTTATATTCAGTGAGTACCTTAGACTGTTTTGAATTTAAAAGGGGTTGATGTACCTGGAACAAAATATGTACAGGCTGTTATTTATTTTTGACGCAGCGAATTATCGCTGACGAAAACGTTCAAGTTGTGGATCGATCTTGTTCTATACTATTTTGCAAGCATTATTTGGACCATGTGTTTAATCTAAAATGGCATAAAATATTGACTTATTACCTACATGCATCATTTCAATTTTTATTACAGTTTTACAAACAAGCGATGAAGCGATTTTTTGATCTGATCTAATATTAAGATTAACAAATATATTAAATGGGGGACATACACAACGATAAGGAGTGCACCGAACAAATTTCTAGATGAAACTCTTGTTCCACTTTTGCTTTGTTTTCGGCATGATTCAGTTAAGCCCTACCTCATTATCCAGTAAAATAATATACAATTTGCGAATTTAAAAAGATTCATTTAGAATGAACGAAGAATTTTTTGTATGACATGGTCTTGCTTACACATGGAATGGACAAAGAAAGTCAAGTTAGTATTCAAGATTGCTTCAAGGCCTTTCACTGACTGTGACGGAAGCTCTCGTATACTTGAGAAAGGTTAAGCTAGGAAAACGGAAAAGACAGATGTTTTCCTAGTGACTTATAATCTAAGAAAAATAATGCACGACTTCCGTAACGACTGAATACAGAATATCTGACTGTTTCCATTCTGTGCGGGAATCCCTTTTTTATTCAGATTCGCTTGAGAAGTTGTGAAATGAAAAGGCTGTAAAATCCAATTTGTTACACTTCGTTAAGTCCTCTGCCATCGCCCTAAAGGAGAGAAAGCCTCTTTATTCCTAGTAAAGTACAAGAAAATTCTTTTAAATGATTTTTTGTCGTCCGAATATTGTAGAAAAGAAGGTAAGAGAAGCCTAGAAGACAAATTCAGTCACTGGAATTTGACGAAGGATAAAGTTCAAACACAGACTCGCGTATGAAATCAGACAACCCATTTATAAGAAAATGTTCTTCAAAACAAAAGACTTACAAGCACATCCATGTTATGTTATTACCTTTATCACATTTACAATCTTACTTAAAAAGCAAATTCGTTCATCTTCTTATTTATCACGTCACACATCTTGCTTTCGCTGCTGTAATTTGTTAGCCTATTGAAGATAATGAGATGTATTATATAAGCTTGATTCTATTTGGGTGATGAGAAAATAAAATGTGCAAAAGTCATTTCAAATGCAAGTTATATAAAACTTTTATCTATCTTGCTGGAAAATGAAAACCATTTTATTTTTGTCACAAAAGAAAGTTTGCTAACCGACCCACAGCCCTGAGCTGTAGGCTATTGTTTTACAGTTTTATACAGTATCAAGCTGAGAGCAAGTAATTCTTGTGTTTTCTAGAAATACAAAAGGCATTATAACTTCATTTGTCTAAAAAATCCATTATTGTTTTTATCATGATATATTCAAAAAATATTGTTCTCCACTTTTATAATTTTCAGTGAATACAACTACAATTTGACTTTTAACGAACTCGCAGACAATTGTATAGTGTGGTGATAATAATAAGCTATAGGGTGTCTTCCAGCAATAAATGAGTGTCTGTGCATTTCATGACAATAAATGACGATAATAACAATATATCGACATCATAAAAGTGCACACGAGTTCTTGGTGCTTTTTTTTCTGAAATGGATGGGCGTGAACGGCAAGATCTTCAGCAAAATATCTTTTGCTGCCTGCTGGGGGAAAAGTTGAGGACAATAGAACAATGAAAGCTAATTCACTGATCCTTATCCATTTCTCTTCTTGCTCTTGCTTATAGTAATTTCAAAGGAAATTGAAGATGACATGGAAAATACGATTATTGCAGTGTGGTAGATGTTTATGATTTTCAAAGTTAGTATGGGTGTTAATGAATTTAATAAACAAAACATCTTCCTCAGTCCTTTCTATTCTTGTCATGTGACCACCTTAAGATAGTTATGACATGTCAACAACTGCATTTGCAATAACGCTTTAATGAGTTTGATCTGCAAATAAGAACGAAAAGTTTCACAGTTTTTCAATGAAGCCATTTATTCATACCAGCGGTCATCGAAATGAGTAAAGGCACATTTTTGTTGTTTTACTACCCAACTCGGGAAAGCATCTTTGCTTTTCGTGCTTTATGACTAGGGTTAAAAATAGATTCTTTTCTTCATTCATTCGGATATCTTTGCTTCAACCATCCGAAAAACTATATGCAAAATGTTCATGTGTGTATTTAAAACGTGCACTTTTATCTCTTCATGGATCGCCATATAAGTAATGAATGAATGCACCACTTTCATTGATGCTCTTTCGCCATTCAAATGGACACTATTCAAGTCCATACCTACGATTCTTCTCCGGTGCGCATGAAAAATGAAAACGGATATCTGCTCCAGTTGCCAAAAAATAAGTAAATTTTCTTTTTCTGATGGCGAGTTCAGTCAGCTCATGGGTAAAATCGCAAAAACTTATCTCTTGCTATTTTCCCTTGTGAAAATTTTTAGAATCTGCATTCGTTTTTTAATAAAAACGCTCATGTTCTTTCTTTCCTTTCCCTCCAACAGCGTCTCATATTATAGTTTTGTGTTACACAACTTACATAATCCCACCATAGCAAAATTTTCGTTATGCATGCGAGCGGAGAAAAATGATAGGTTTGCATATATTTTTGAAACTTCATCGATGCTGAAAAGATCTGCGTCTGTGGAGCCTGAGTAGTTTATTTGGTTGTGAGTTTCCTTTTTCTTCTGAATAGACTTCTTTTTATTGAAAAAGAAGTAAGAAAATATTCTTTACGAAGGTGAGGTTTTAAATGTGTGTAGCCCAATATTAGGGTTTTTTGTACCTTCTCCATTGCCCACAGCGATTTGTTCTCAATTGCACTACTCAAACCATTATGAATGCCACGACGTTTACCAACTGGCTTTCTTATATGAAGCCACATGAGTAAAGAGGTTCCTTAAACTTTTTAGTAATGAAAGTAAAGGTCTCATGAATGTTTAAAGAGGAAGAATTATATTCGGTATTCCATTCCTCAAAAGTTTAATAAACAAGGACACATATTGCGCTTAATTCAGCGTGCTACAAAAATTGAAAATCACAAACCTACTCACGGTACATGTATGCATACACGGCTGTTTATTGTCGATGGAGAAACCACATTTTTATAAATCTTATTGCTATGTACATTATCTCTGGAAGTGACAAGGATTGCAAAAAGGGAACCTTTTGGGGGGAAAACTGTCTTTGCAATAAATTCATCTTCAATTCTTTCTTGTAACTTGTCTCATGTTAACAATACAGGAAAGTATGTTTAAACAGAAAAACGAATGAAAGACAGCAGTTGAGAAAAGGAAATCTTTTCGATTTCCAATCTGAATATTGTATTTCCGAAATCTGAAGGATGAATCGGATGGTGATCAAGTCAGTGGCTATACGATTTCAGAAAAGCTTGCAAATAATAAAGCAAAGAAGAGAGAGGGAGAGAGAGAGAATGCAGACGGGAAAATAGTTTTTGTCGGCAGGTGTGTGAGAGTAAGGAAATTGAAACCGATCCGGTTACGGATGTCTTGTGGCTATGAATTCGCCCTGGATTGGTTTTCTCATTTTCACCGCAACGAAAGACATCTTATTCCTCTCGCAAACGTATAATTCGAATGATTCAACCAAACATCTATCGATCTATCCTCCTCAAAAGTGACAGAGTTAAAAATACTGTGTATTCCAGGGATTTTGGAAGGAGATGAGATAGTTTTTGTTGTCAATGATGATGGTTGATTATGGCGGTGTGGAGGAGTAAACTCGATGGCAGTAGTGAATGGAAAGTCACTATTTCGAAAAGCTTTGACACTATATCTAGTATACTTTTACGAGAAAAATGATTTCTTCTTGGTGAAATTTTTATGCAAACGAGAGCGTGTCTCTCTCTCGTCGCGTAATAAACTTTTTATGAATGGCAAACGACTCACAAGGAGCAATAGAAAAGAAGGCTGGAAAATTCCAGGGGAATGCAATCAAATGGATTGCTTGTCTTCGTATTCGATCCTATCTAGAAGGAGATCGCGAAAAAGGAGAAAATTTAGAAATAAAGGGAAAGCTGTTGCCACAAAAGCATATAGGGTTTAGAACTTACACTTGATTGAAAATTTTCTTCTTATTCTTTATATAAATAATATGTGCGTGGATAAGATAGAATAAGAGAAAATAAAACCATTTCCATTCCCGTTCTTATCATTAATATTAACCCTATACGTTTCATGTATATACAATTTTATGGTTGGGATGGGATGCTAAATTTTTGGCTTAAGTATGTTTTTTTTTGTTTTTGTGGGCAAAGTTGGAGCTTTATCAGGATTCAATCCGACAAAATCAAGCGGGGTATTAGGGGCGGGCCTATCGTCTGTAGTATATATCCATTAATATTTTGTTTTTTTTTTGTTTTTGTGGGCAAAGTTGGAGCTTTATCAGGATTCAATCCGACAAAATCAAGCGGGGTATTAGGGGCGGGCCTATCGTCTGTAGTATATATGCATTAATATTTACTATGTACCAAGCAAGGGTTGGTTCACTTCGTTGACAAAAATAAAAAAGGAAACATGTTTTTCACTCTGTTTTCCTTAGTCATGGATGAAACCTTGCCAAACATTTTTCACTGGAGATGGAGAACAAAACGTGTTTTCAATCCGAGTTGCCCGGCGCGTCTTTTGTACGCACAGATGGATTTACGGGAGGGTTGATAACGCAGAAACATACCTCTTGAAAAACACTGCATTGTTAAATTGGATAAGAATACATTTACTAAGAGGAGCATTAGTTGGAGCATCTTTGTTTCCAGACGATTTTCTGTCAAAACAAATCACTGACTCTGTCAGATTAAGAACTTACCAAAATTATTTCGTAAACAAGACCTCAAGATTTTAGGATTCTCGTCCTTGCCGTTCATATTTACTATGTACCAAGCAAGGGTTGGTTCACTTCGTTGACAAAAATAAAAAAGGAAACATGTTTTTCACTCTGTTTTCCTCAGTCATGGATGAAACCTTGCCAAACATTTTTCACTGGAGATCGAGAACAAAACGTGTTTTCCATCCGAGTTGCTCGGCGCGTCTTTTGTACGCACAGATGGATTTACGGGAGGGTTGATAACGCAAAAACATACCTCTTGAAAAACACTGCATTGTTAAATTGGATAAAAATAAAAATACATTTACTAAGAGGAGCATTAGTTGGAGCAGTCTTGATTCCAGACGATTTTCTGTCAAAACAAATCACTGACTCTGTCAGATTAAGAACTTACCAAAATTATTTCGTAAACAAGACCTCAAGATTTTAGGATTCTCGTCCTTGCCTTTCATAAAATGGCGCCATTGATTTGTGCTAATTGATCTTTTAAGTGAACAATACAGGCTCAATCTTTAATTCACAGGAGTAGAATTAAGTAGTCTTACATTTGTCTGCCTTGAAAGACCTTGTCCTCGACTGCCCCAACCAGAACTGAAAAGAGAGAAAAGCTATATGGAAATGATTAGTAATCTGGAATTGAGTATAATTCTTATTCTACAGATCTGTTTTATTGCCTGTTTAAAAATCAAAACAAGTTGCTGCACTTTTGCTATTTTTCTTTCACACGCTCCACACAAGAAAGCCGAATAAATCTGCCTCAAGAAGGAGAAAACCAATGAATTATTTATGTATAGGCGTTTGTTCCGGCTTTTTGTAATGAATGCTTATTAGGATTTTTCCTCGTTCCTAATAGGTATGTTTAGTAACGTGTCTCACTTTTGTTTGGCTTCATGTGGGCAGCAAAGCAAGCGAGGTCGCGAAGACACTTGCTACAGATCAGATTCATTGTGTTGAGGGCAGCATCCTTTTCCCAAGCACCACACATACTAATTATCGCAAAAGCACCCATAAATTAAAAAAAGTTGAAGATGTTACAGATAATTTTGCAAAGAAGAATTTTATCTGAAGCAGAAAATTGCAACGTCCGCAAATATCTAATAAATAACTAGAACAATCAGTACCACACACACAAGGCTATTGTATGTACATACATATTTAATTTGAATTTTATAGTTTATTGTAATCATCGGCTACTTTAGAAGTTGGAAATAGGAATTTCCTCTCCACTCCGGGTTCCGTTTTTTTCTTCCGTCTGGCTTCATTGTATTCGTAAACTCGATTCTTTTTTCATTGAAATAAAAGGCAACATTTTAAGGATTATTTTTGTACATAAGTAGAACTATACAATGTTACTTTGTACTTTGGCTGAGGCAACTTCCTCCATTCTGAACTTGCTGGAAAGGACTGCACTCATTCTGTCAGTTGATGCAGTGGCAATGCAGTAGAATGAGCACCATAAACATGCATATAACACATATCATCAGAAAGGGACCAAGCTATTGCCACTACTATTGCCAGGAAAATGCATGGGCCATTAGCTCTTGCTGGCGATATAGTTGTGTGGGCTTTTCCCCGGCTTTTTTATCGAGAAGCAAAAAATTAGGTCTTAAAACGATGTCGGTCACAGTAGGCCTTGTCGGAACAGTTTTTTGTACATCTTCCCGCAAGCACAATAGAACAGTTAGTGAGCAATTACAAAAGTGCATGAAAATTCATTCTTTCCTTTGGCTTGTCTGATGAGTTGCATCGCCTTGCCTTACTATTTGTAAATGGAACTCAGAATTATTGGCTTGCTCTGCCTTTAGCTTTTACTTTTCTCATTGTTTTTACTGAGGAAAAATGTTGACGTAAGCGCATTTGGCCCAAAGGGTAGTTTTTCATTCTCATTTCATGTAAAAAATGGAAAGTTACAAATACTATCGTTTTCTAATAATAGTAATATGAATCAATTCGTTTGTCCCGTCCCGAAGGTTTATGAATCAACACCAGCAATAGTAAAGGATTTTCAGATGAATATTTTGATTTATTTGAAGTATTTTTAACCCTTATATGGCCTACAATTTGGAACGTTTTGAACCCAAGCAAACTCATTTATCATATACGCTATGGTTGAAGTACGAACAAAATTACATAAAATTTCCTTATGCATAAATAAATGTAGAATTGGATGTGTTTTGATTGAAACTGCGATCCTTGACTTGCTCACATTTTGACTGTGTGGAGTCTCTGAGTCGTACATTGTCATTGTGTATCATGTAAAAAGATAAAACGAACAAGTGTTGCTTTTCTCACGGAATAGTATTTACTAACTGAAATGTACACACAAAGGTGAATAGAGAAAAAATATTGGTATATCGTTGTTGCATCAATATTTTTATAAGGAAAAGGAATGGTACTATTTTCCCGGGTTAGTGAGGAATGAATTAGGTAGAAAACAAAGAGGACTCGAAAGAAAAGAACAAGTGAAAAGTCAGAAACACATTTCTGTCTTTTGTTTCTATTGCCATTCTGTTGGCATTCCTCCGGTTTTGACTTCCATCTAATTTTCTGGAGAATGTATATTGAGAAGTGTTGTTGTTATAATCATTATTACAAGTGGAACAGTCTAATTTAATAAGAGAAACTTTCTTTCTCCTGTTTAAATAATAGATTGCCCCCGTATCCGGATCGACCTACGACGAGGACGAGTGGACAAACTGGTCGGATTGGAGCCCTTGTTCGAGAACATGTGATGGTGGTATAACGCAGCAATTCCGTCGTTGTAAATCACCTCAAGGATGTCATGGAGTGTCTATCCGGAGAAAAATGTGTAATATGCAGGTAAGAACTAAGCTAACATTGCATTACATTGTGGAGATTGTATTTTTTTCTATGAGAAATCGTGTCGGCGAATGGGTGTGTGTAAAACAATAATATTATGTACACGGAATTAGCAGCAGCGCAGCGTAAGATGAATGAATGTTTTTTGACTTCTCACGCGGGTGAATTGAATAAAAAAAGAAGCTCATATATCTCAGAGGAAAACTAATTACAGAGACCTGTCCGTTGTAAAGCCCAACTCAATTTAGGCTTTTTTGTGTATCCATTACAATCTTTCAGCCTTAATTACGTTCCTCACTCGCTATTTCTACAGTTATGTCAGGAAAAGAAATCAAATACCACGAAAGTTTCTCCTGGGCTTACTAAGTTTCCCGACAAATCCATGATTTCAGGTAAAAAAAAGCTAGGCCTATGTAATTTATTAACGTTTTTTGGAAGATAGATTGGAAAATGTTATAACTATATTTCAGGCTGGATTGTAAGTAATTTTTTAACAGCAAGCATTCCAGTTGCAGTACGAGGTACGAACAGTATTTATTTAAAGCGAAACCAAACATAAGCAAATCTCATGCATTATTTGTGTGGGATACCTGGAATCGGGTACTATCACTAATTGGTTATTTGTAAGCATTGTTCGTGGTTTTTTTTTATACAAAAAGGTAGTTTCTATCATTTGGACACTATGTAATGGTTCGCTATCACAAACGCCCACTTATTTTTCATATTATTTACAATGTAGATGTTTATAGGCTAGACTGATCGTGAGTGAGAGTTGGGATGGACCTCTTTTCTTTTAGGTTGTCTGCTTACAAGTGGTGTGATAAGAGACAAATCCTATTATGTGTATTATGTATATGAAATGTACTCAAGTAGGTGATGCGAATTTGCTTTTGGCGAATTCAAAAGGAGTGTGCAATTAAAAAGCTAAAATGTTTGCATTTATGGACATTTCTGTAGAACACCAACACTACCCTCATGTATTCTGAATGCAGGGTTTTTTTTCTGTGACAAGCCACCTTGCACTGCCATGATGAATTTTTCATAAGTTATGAATTTGTTAGTTGGACCGCAGTGCAGCCGCAAGTCGAGACAGCAGGAAATGCTTGTTTGCCCCGACTCCGACCCAATTGCCTTCAACGAGAGCGAAGGTCTTTCTTTCACTTTAGTTTTCTATGAAATATCCTTATCCTTGGTACGCAGAAGAGAGTATAAATGGATACGGTAGCCCTTTCACCGTAGGAAAAGGCATTCAATATCTTTAGGATGAATAAGCAAGAAAGAAACGAGAGTCGTAGTTTGAAGTGCGGAAAGCTAAACTAAAGAGTGATTAATGATGTGACTTGAGTGTGATGGCACTATACTTCTCAACAATTTTCCTACAATTTTTTCTCACCCCGATTTTCTCTCTCTTTCCCCTTTCGCCCTCTCACTTTCTAAAAGCGAAAAAAAAGTTTGACGTGATAGTTCTATGCTCACATGCTTCGAGCTGAAACGTAAACGTCTCTATTTATAAAGCACACCGTCGTCTTCGTCGTCGTCGTCTCTTTCCCTGCTTGAAATATGGGCAAAGAAAAGTGTATGAAAGTTGTTGACGATGTTAAGTGATCCCCTTTTCTAGCATCACGCAGACCAGAGGGCTATTTGTTAAACAGAAGAAAGTGAAGATGTATACGTACGCTCTTGTTGGCAAGTACATGTGATATACAAGTTGACGCATCCTCCTCCACAGACACTCATGACTCCATTTAGCTTGACCTAAAACGCACATCACAATAAAAATTGCCGTGATGGGATGATGCTGCTCTCCTAAGGAGGCAGATGAATAATTGACTTGGCTCCAGGGTTCATTCATAACCTCAGATTTATTTTTATACCTCCTACGCACTAGAAAAGTGACGAACTTTCACTTGCTTTTTTTTTTTTTTTTTTTTTTGCTACAGATTTTTTCCGTTGCCATCACCTAAGTCCTAAGTGCATAAAGGGTAGGTATATACTAGGTTCATTGTTGGTAGAGTCAAATCGAAAATGTAGTTATAGTAGAGTGCAAAAGTGATATCTCCAAATCACTCATGTCGTTGTTTTCTCTATCCTTGCCAATCAGTACTCATTCACGACGATCTCACTTTTTTCTAAGGTTTTTTCTTGGATGTAGACTTAAGTATGTATCTATTCTGTGATATGCATATCAAACGGTTTCGTTTGTTTAGCCGATTCTTATCTTTAACTTCGTACCCGTAAGTGAGTAAAGCTTTCATTTATGCGTTTACTTATCCCACCCACGTAAGAAACTGGAAATGTAATATTATAATGAGATAAAATGTTAAATTTTTAATAAGACTGCGCTGCTTTCGTCATAATTCCATGTATGTACATATTTAAAAAGAAGTGACTTTTCATACAAGTGATGAACATTCAGTAGAAGATCATACCTGAAATTTAATCTCTGTCTTTCGTTATTTTTTCAGCCTTGTAGTGATTACCGAGACTATAGAAATGAGCAGTGTAGAGCATTTAATGGGAAGGAATATCGAGGAAAGAGGTACTCCTGGGAGGCCATCGAAGATCCGGACAATCCTTGTGCTCTGATTTGTCGAGCAGAGGGACTCATTGCCAAATTATCGCCAAAAGTTCGTGACGGCACCCGCTGTCGCTCTGGTTCGCTTCACGTATGTGTTGATGGACGGTGCGAGGTATGTGATTCGATACGTGACAAATTAGTAAAGTTTCTCTGAAAGTTTAGATAAATTGGGAAAGAATATGGAATCGAATACAAACTAGTCTGGTCTGGACTCGATGAACATCGATTTGGCCAATGATCCTTTTTATTAGTTCATATTTTGCTATTTTAAATCAACAATAAACTTGTCGATGGTCAGACCAGACCTACAAGAATGCTTGTAGTTCCATGATTTTTAATATTTTCACTTGCATTATTATAGACTGTAGGATGTGATCTGAAGTTGGGGTCACCCAAAAAAGTTGATGAATGCGGGATTTGTGGAGGTGATGGTTCAAAATGCAGCAGTCCGATCTATAACTGGGAATCGCTCGCTACTGGTCCCTGTTCTCTAAATTGTGGTGGAGGTAATTGTTTTAAACAAAATGTCGCAATTTTCCTGGAATTACTGAAGAATATTTATGTCCTTCCATGTAAAAAAAAATATTGAGTAACACCAACACCTTTCCACTTTCTCGTAGGTCAACAACCGGTAAAAGTGGTTTGTAGAAACAGCTTGACAAGCGAAGTCGTTGACCATTTCCTCTGTAACTTCCGCGTCGAAGCCCTATAGACCATCCCAAAGCTGCAACATTCATCCTTGCGAGCCTGAGTAAGTTTATGAAACTTGGCAGTTGAATCTCTCTTTACTTTCTAATCTTTTACCTATAGTCGTTGGTCACAAAGGTGTTTCCAAGAAGAATTACGAAAGAAAGTTAAACCAATTGGGGTGAATTGATTGATTTTTGACAATATGGAACTCTTTTACTATTATATACCTCGGTCGGGTACGACCTAACTATCATTTGAAGAACAAACTTGTGTTGTGACACTTTTAAATTAAAAAATAAATGTTTTCGCATTTCGGGTCACTAAAATTCAATTGCATTTGAACACGGTTGAATGAAAGGATAGCCTTGAAAGCTTTCTCCTTTTTCTAATTCAAAATATGGTTTTCTTCCTTATGAAATAATGGGTTCATGTGACGTAAATAGTATTGAAGCATTTTAGAAATCTGGTCTTTCCATTTTACTTTACCAGCTTGTTACGATAAAGACTAAAAACTTCTGCAACTACAAATTCATAAAACTGGTCGACTGCCTTTCAAAAAGTATTGTATGCAACGTGTTGTGTTTTTCTCACAATCACATTAATCAGAGTCCTTTTGTTTCACTCTTGTAAGTTTTAATAGCTCCGTACTTCTACTGTGTCCTGCCCATTTCAATCTACAGTTTTTTTTGGAAGAAGCAGAAGTAAAAAAAAGTTCCTTAATGTATTGTCATTGCATGCTCAAGTTTTACTTTTACTACCATTTACCAAAGTGAAAGCACAAAGAGGGGAATGAGCAAGCATAAATTCTAGCCATGTTCCTGATTTTACAGATTTGTGCTCTTTTCGGTGTACCTTTCATAAAACGATAAAAATAGTTCCCATATTTTTACTCCAGTGCTCTCATCCCAATTAGATTTCTGTGATACAGAATGTATAGTTTGCAATATGAAGTCCGTTATCACAGGATTTTTTGCAACTTCAAAAAGTATTATATATGATGATGACCCAGTTATAAACTAGACGAAAATGAGAAGCAATTATGAAAAGTTTTCTCCTCTCCTTTTTATCCAGTAAACTCCCTCTTGCTCAGCTCTTTTAGCATAAAAGGTGGGGTAGGTGATCCTAGCCGATTTTGATTTACGAAACTTTCTTGGCTTACTTGCGTTGGAATTTTTAGATATGAAAAGAAGGAGGGAATGAATAGCACTCGACTGCTGCGTCAAATATCAAGGGAGAGTTAAAGTAGAATATACCTAGAAGAACTGCAATAGCGTTTATTTTCATTGCATTACATAATTAATCGTCTTTTCTTATCCTTCATCTTTCGCTATTTTCTATTGATCCTGGTGAAGGGAAGTTAAATGTTGGTATAACATAAGACGATCATCATGAATTTGATTATTATGGGATCGAACAGAAATACATGGCTTTAGAAGTATACGCATATGAGCTGCCTAACTAAACCAAAACCAGAAAAGTTAAATCTTCGTGTAATTTTCAGCTGACTTTGCTTTTGTGGTACCCGATCTCTCTAGATGATATGATGCCTTTTTGAAAATTGATTAGACAGCTTTTTGATCTTTCTTTTTTTAATTTCATCGACCCCAATTTTATTGCATCGCGTTGGAGCACAAGAAAAGTGAAAAACTTTCAGGATAAAGTTTACGAGTACAAAATGAGGAAAACTTTTATTTATTAATCCATTCATATATACCCTCCTCATTGCTTTTCAATATATTACCTTTACAAAACTTGGGACATTAGAAAGATATTAAACTGTGAACAAATCATGAGTTAGGGTGGAAGTTTCACTGCTTTTCGAACACTAATCATATCCTATATCTTGATGATATACAAGTTCAAGTTTCCGAAATCGAGCGTCATATGTCGTTCTAGTTTAATGCAAGAATGAAGGAAAAGTTTTAGCTTCAGCTTAAAGGGTTTCTTTCTTCAGAAATGGCATTCTTTTACTTCTTTTTTTTTCAGGTGGCAAGCTGGAGAATGGAGTTTATGCTCTGTCACATGCGGCGGTGGTTTAAGGATTCGGAAGGTGTTTTGCGCACAGGAAAAGAATGGGACAAAGATTCAGGTAATGATTTTTTTCTAATAAGCGTGTATGATAAAAAACCTATTGTATTAAATTGTTCGAAAACCATACAATTCTCTTTATTTCTACTGGGCATGCGTTCAATTAAAGTTTTACATCTATTTTATTTGTATCATCGTATCACATCACAATGTTATCTATCGATCATATATCTTGTGAAAAATACAATGAAGAATCGAAAGTCATCAAAAGGGGCTTCATGAGACACTTTGTCATAACATTATTTGAAAAACGTCACGTTTCTAAAAGTCATTAATGTGCGGAATTTACTCATTCGTGCTGTTCCTGATTCTTGATGGATTGTTTTAAATGATGTGATCCGTTTCATTCAACCACCCATGTGTCCCCGTTGTTCGCTGATCTCAAAATGGTGGAATGATCATCAAAAAACAAAGTTCCACTTTTTACTTTAAAACGAGGAAAAATGGGAAAGCGACTCTTAAATAAGTAAACTAAAACGAGGAGTAAACTTCTCTGCGATGTATCTTTGCCATCTTGTATCCATACTTTTTACGTGACGAGAAGTAAAAAAGACTCTTGCGACTATTATTTGATGTTTATTTCTTTCTTTGAGAAAGTTTAAG
>JAHZMX010006608.1:0-11774 GCA_027743895.1 Seira musarum | reverse complement strand
CACTCGGGAGCTTGAATTTGAAAGCATATTCACACAATGAAAATCCACTTGGCTTTTTTTAGATTTCGTGGAACTGCTTGCTGTTTAACTCATGGGCATGTACGACTCTCCTTTCTTTTCCTTCTTAGGTTTACCTATGTGGCATATTACAACGCATATGAAATGAATACTGCTCACCACTGAATCTGAAGCGGTTTGCTTTTCGTTTGTCCATGATCCATGATATGATATTATGTAGGACAATTTCAAAACTTTGCTTTAATTCCAGTTTCAGTCACTTTGTTTTCATGTTTTTCATTTATTTTTGATAAGAACATTTTTTTTTATCATTCTGCAACATTTCTCATTTGTTAACATGCACAGATAAAAAAAAGTTGAAACGGTCTTCGAAAGTCTTCTGAATTCATTTTCATGTGGTTTGTTTTCTTGCTCGTGAGTCTATTTTCTCCTGTCAATTGGCTAAATATGCTTCAATTCCATTTGCAGTTTTCATTTTTCGCATAAAAGGACAGGGAGTAATGGGATTTGTTTTAATTCGAAGTGTCTTTTATACATCTTAATGTAAGATTAATGGGTGAAAGAATAATTACATACAATTTTAAATTTTACTCGAAATAAATTTATTTTTTACTTATTTCTGTTATTCATTTTTCGTAGCATTTCTCCCTCATTTGCATTACGTAAACAACGCTGCGAAGTAAAATATCTTTAGTCACAAGTATGTGGCAACCAGGTATAAATGAATAAGAATTATGGCAATAGGAGTTCTTCTATCGCTTTGTTTATACCTTTTATGAACTCCAAAACGAAATCAATTGTATTCATTTTTACTTCTCCGATTTATTTTAGTAAATTGCATCTAAAATGCTACATGCTTTTCATATCATATCCATTCACAAGAATCTGTTCACATTTTCTAATCGTACCCTAAGAAAAAATATCATTAAGAAAGTGGTTCAGAGATCAAATGAATTCAAGAGCAATGGTGCAGTAGACACCATTTCATGGTCTTCTTTTCCACTGACAATTAATGAACAGGATGTGATTTTATTAAAAACTAACTTATTAATTTGAACACACCAGTCTTCCAATTATTTTTTTTTGTGTGATCGACAATTGTTCCAAAGTTACTTTGGAGCTGAAATTATATTTTATGCATTGGTCAGCAATTGCGTTTTTCACATTTTTTTACTTTGATTTATTTCACATCCACATAAATTCAGATCATGCCATGGTCGCACTGCTCTTTCACAGCCCCGCGTCATGATTTTCTGCATAATGCAAAATGCCACAATAACAATAAAAATGATAGTAAAATTGTTATTTGGGCACATTTATTGATTTGGGTGCTAAAGATGAATGTAAGTTTAAAACATGTCTCAAAATAATTTGTAACGCAAATGTAATGGAAAACTCCTTGAAATAGTCGTTTTTGTAGCTTTTGTTTTTAAAGACGGTAGAGTTTCGTCCAAACCACTTTTACTTTCATCTCTGTCCGAAAATAAAAATAAATATAAATCGGAATGCCCTAAAATGAAGGAAGCATGACTGTGGTACCGGAAGAAAACTTCCTAAAACGAATTAACTGACTGGAATTTCAGTGTGTTTGAATGGAAATAAAGTAGCGTTAGTTTTATTAACTCGTGTTAGAGAAAAAATCCCTTTTATTATATTTCTTTATTTTTGCTCACCATTTTTGTTTGATTTGTTTTGTTCTGAGGTAAAAAATGTGCATAACCTAAATTTATAGTATTTTTTGTAATACGTTGGAATTTTGAATAAACTCTAAATGAGAAATTAACATCATTGCGTCACTCACATCAGTATAACTCATTTAAAGGAAGCTTTTTTTAACGAATGGTTTTTAAAACACTGTATACATGTATAACTACATTGCATAGATAAAAGACACGAGTCAAGTTGGCAACTCACACCGTTACTGCTGGTGCTCGATACCATAAAAATCCTTCTTTTTAACAAATTGGAAGGCTGCATATTGAATGAGAGAGAGAGGCAGCAATAAACATGAGATTATGAAATGAATAAAGCTCATTTCATTCCCTCTCTGCGGAGGATTTTCATACGTGCGGCCGAGCATCGCTTGAAAGTCATTGACAAAATATATATAAGCCAAGTTTTCAGTTCGTCCTCACAATCAGTAAGTCTTTGTTCATTTACCTTTCATAAAACTTGCATTGTTCGTTTTTATGTTGAACTAATGATTCGTTATTATTATGAATATTGGGAGTGGGACTGAAGAAATGGTTTTGGTAACTTGTGACTGATGTGATTCTCTATTCATTGTCAGTTCAGTGAACTCTCCGCCCACTTCGTTGACCTTCGCGGATAATTTTTATCTACAGAAAAAGGAAAAAATATATTCGGGAGGAAAAAAGCTGTAGAAAATGTACAACAGAAATTTTAATTAGTTAAGATTGAATGTGATTGAAAAAAGTGGCGAGTTTATTGACTATTAACAAAACCATTTCTATTATGACTTAAACATAAGAATCTTAATTATTTAGAAAACTGATGCAGACCAACCATCCTTTATTTTATAATTACATAAAATATCTTTTACAAACCACAAAAGTCTACTTGAAAATGTTATTGAATAAACCTTTCCTGTGCAAAATCTTGCAGTTGAAACATTTGTAATGCAAATGTACATATACTCAATTATATTCGGAAAAAAATATTTGTCGAAGATATAACTGAATAGTCCACCAAAAAATGTCATTTTACCTCCTGTTCCGAATCTAAATGCTCGTAAAAAAATATGAACATTTGGGAAAAAATGTGAAAGCTCTGTGTGCATCACCATTAACGCCTCCACGAATTTCCTTTCCTATTTGAATTCCCATAATGTTTGCTGGTATGATAACATTTGCCATTTGACTCTTTGACATGTAAAGCGAGTGTTAGGCCCAGTACAAATTAAAATTTCGTTATTGTCATTGTATCATCATGAATCATTTGTTTTGGTTTGCACCAGCAAAAATATGTTCGGCTTAAAGAAGAACCGCATAATACATAATATGCCTCTGCTACTGCTTCTTTCATCGTCTTCATTTCCCTCCTTTTTTACTTTTTTAGTTTTTTGTTGGACAAAGAATGAGCGAAATGGATCTGCTGTTGCATCGTCAATAAGAAATCCATCACGGGAATAATAGCATTACTCTTATTTTGCAGTGCAATCATGGTACACTTTCATTACACGAAAATCATTCAGAGCTTAAATCCTACCTACAGAGGATGCATAAGCATCTGTAAGCATAAGTAGACATAAAATTGTGGAGATTTGTTATTTTCAGCTTCCATTTAAAGAACTTAAAACTTCATGTATTTTTTTTACTCTAGCTCATTCCCCACAATAATGCTTACTTGGCTTACTATTCCTCCAGACTCATTCACACTCACAATACAAACTTCTTATTTTGTAAGAGGGAAGCGCAATGTGTTTTTCTTATAAATAAATTTAAAACGCAACTAAATAAAGAAGGTCATGTAATTTTGCATCGTTAAGTAAGTAATTCAAGTTTTCAAGTCTAATTAAGATTGATAAAACAAAATGCACAGATTGAGCACGGGTTTGTAATATGTTTTCGGGTCGCACATCGGCATGTCTAAAAATTAGAAATGGGCATTGATTGCGTTAGATTGCAAGGAAAAATGTCAGTCATTTTGTTGAATTTTACGCTATTTAAATCAGTTACTTGCCTTTATGTATACTCAGTAGGGATAAACAAATAAGCATTAATTTTTTCAAAGCCTAATGCTTTTTTAACTGAAAAGTGACCTGCAGATCGGTGAATGCTAATGAGAATCTCATAAAATGGAAGGAAAAATTAGTATTTATGCATAGAGAAACTCTAGTTACAGAATATATGTTACTTCATTGGAAGCGAAAATCATGTCATTTGACTCATTTATGCAAGATCTGGATATTAACGAGCAAAATGGACCAGTATGGGAATGAGAAGAACCAGTATGAAAATCATGTTTTCCTCTTCTTATAAGGGATAGAATACCACACCAAAATCATTCACAGCTTTTCAGTTTGTGTCTCACCTAAATCGTTAGCATAATAAAAATCAGTTTTAGGTACAAACTTGTTTTCAGTTTTCATTTTTAAAAAGGTTTTTTCTTGTCCTTTTATTTTGATTTACATTGGCTCATTTCCTCGGATTGTTTCCACCTTTCAATGCATTTTTATTCAGCTATACATATTTTTTTTAAAATTCAGCTTAAACTGGCGAAAAAAAATTATATTTGCTTGGTTCGTATTTTCGAGTAAAATGTTTAGATCATTGCAACCAATGAAAAAAGAACGGATTCAAAGGCAAATAATTTTATTTTACGACACAATAATATTATTCTTGATTTTCTTTACAGTTTTTTTAAAGAAAAAACCTTGTAATATTTTGTAACCTAAATTTCCCTTTCTAACCCTAATGGCAAATGTAAGTACATAGTACAATAACGAGCAGAATTTTATTAATTTTTCGTCTCTCTCAAAAGAAGAATTAAAAAATTGAATGAAAGGATTCTGGTCTGTTTTTCGTTACTTCTTTCCAGCAGAGCAGAATCAAGGTCGTCGTCATCATCATCATGTCAGCTTCGCATCGAACTCTGTATTTCATTTATACCGTGCGATGATTTTACACAGGAAAATCATGCAAGAGCTTGAAGCTAAGGACAAATACAATGCATAAAAGTGGACATGGATTTTTGAGCTTACAAAATAAATTCAAGTGGGATTCTACTTACGACCATCATATCATGCATGGTCGAATTGTTTTTCCTTTTCTTTTTCACATTGCATCTTGCAGAATGGGTATGAGTCCTGTGACACAGCAACTCATAATTTTTTTTTTAGTTTCAACTGGTAAGCATCCATGGAGTCCATCCATCCATCGTAACGACCATTTTACAATTTAAACCTCATTGAAAGTTCGTCATAATTTTCTGCATTTGATTTTTTCTTTGGAATTGGAACTAATTTTTTCATCTGTCATATGCACGTCACATACTTGTTGCTATTACAATACTACATTACTTGTACACTGGAATAAGTATAATATGATTCATGTTGGCCAATTATAAATGAGTTACCAGAATAGAAATATTTCCGTAATTCCAATATTGCAAGTTACAACGTTATTTGTTCTTCTTGTTTAAATCCGATTTTGTCAAATGCAAATACTTTAATACCTGGGCTTTCATTTAAATTGTTCACTTAAATTCTTATGTTTATTTCGTGATAGCGATATTTAGCTTTACATAACCATAAATAAGTAATCAAAAAATATATGAAATCAATTCTCTTTTGTAATTTGGGGGTAGAGTTAATATTAAAATAGTTGCATAACGTTCTCTTTTTTTGGGAATCCAAATGTAATTTTACTCAGTACTCTTCACGCTCTTCTTTTTCTGTTTTTCTATGATTCATTGCCATTGCTATCAAACTATCGCACAACGTCAACTAGAAAATGCTAATGATATTGAATCGCCTCCTGCAGCTGAAGTAGTTTATTGTAAAATGCACCCACAAATATACGTGTAAAGGGACTGATAATTACATGAAAAAATGTTTAATCTAGCGTGAAATAGTTTGTCATAATTGAGTGGGAAACAAAAAATAAAAAAAATATTGCTGAAAGATCGACAAAAAATGTTATTTTCCTCCTACTCAGAATCTGAATGTTTGTAGAGAGAAAAAATATAAACATTTTGAGACAACTGTGGAATCCATTACAATTCGCGTTTGGATGAAATGAAGCTGAATGTCGATCATGCAGATTCTTTCTTACCATTTTGAGGACATAACATAAATCGAACAAAAATTTAATATTCTTATTTGAATGCCCACAATGTTTGTATTCGGTATGGTTAGCATTTTATGTTGAACAGGTAAAGAGTGACAGTATAAGTTAAATGTAGTTATAATTTATAATTCATCATTACATTCATTACGCTAACAAACAAAACTATGTTTGGCTTACAAAGCCAAAATAATGCACGTGTATTTATATTATAATTTCCTCCGCTGCTTCTCTCTTTGTACATCTCATCATCTCCCTCCAGTTTTTGTTGGACAAAGAACGAGCAAAATGGAACGTAAATGAAAGTAGCCAGTAAGAATGCCATGCATTTTTTCTTTTCCCTAATTTTGTCGTGTTATTAAACGTGATGGAATATCTCACCAAAATCATTTACAGCTTTTTGAGTCTTCCCTAATCGTAAGTATAATGAAAATCAATTTTAAGGTTAGTAGTTGTTATTTTCAGCTTTCATTTTAAAAAATTTTCATTCCCTGTTATTTTCATTTACTGTGGCACATTCTCTCAGATTGTTTCCATTTTACGATGCATCTTATATTTTTAGCTGGAGCGAAAAGCTACAATTTTTCTTAAAAAATAAGTCGAAAGTGGCAAAAGAAATTAGGTATTCAAGTTTTTTAGTTTAATTAGGATTAATCAAAATGCTCATTATCAGAACGCTTTATAATACATTTTCACATCGCACGTCTAAAAATCGATACTGATTGAGGTGTTAAGGTTTACGTTTCTTGCAAGGAGAAGCTCATAAAGATTGACCTAATTACTGATTCAGTTAAGTAGCGGAGTAGTTGAGCTTCGTCTTCAGTAAGGAATAGAGAAAACACTAAATGGCGTAACAAGCTCTTAATTAATTCTTGTAAAATATGAAGTTACGTGCTCACATGCACCAAGGAGATTGGCGAACAGCAATAGATGGAGATGATCAAAATAACTTGGTGAACAGAGTGTGCAATGAATGTCATAATTCATTCCCTGTAAAATATAATGCGTTGTAACATTTTTTTTAAGTTGTACAAAGTGTTTTAGAGGAAAACTTCGTTACTCATATTATTTTAGTTTTATTTTTCGAGTAAAATGTTTGAATCATTGGAACAAATGAAAACAAGAAAGCATTCAAAGACACATTAAGTTTAGTTTACGACATTAACTATATTTGGTTTACAGAATTTTGCGAAGAAACCTTTAAGTATCTATTCCTTGTGAATAAATGATAAAACTGTGCACTTTTCTTATTTGTCAACCAGTGTAATACAATGACGAGCAAAAAATTCAACTCTCCAAATGACATAAAAAAGAATTCTCTGCTCTGTTATTACTTTTTCTCCATTTCTGTCTAGCAAACTCACGGTCATCTTCCAGCATCACATCCGACTCAGAAATGAAGATAAAAGGAAACAAACTAAAAATGTAAAACTATTTTACTCAATGGTCAGTCAAATATCCAATACAATAAGAACACAGAAAAATTTGTTTTTCAACACTCTCCAAATACAATCCTAAAGGTGATTGACAATGAGAATATTTTCAATATTCTCGGCCCGCTTATCCACTTCTCCATTTCTTTCTAGCAAAATCAAGGTCATATCAGTCAGCATCATATCATATCATATCATATCCAACACTCAGCATTTAATTTACAACGTGCGATGATCTCACCCAGTAAAATCATGCAAGAGGGTGAAGCTAAGGATTCATGCGATCCGTAATAATGGACTTGTATTTTTGAACTTGCAAAGCAAATTCAAGTGGGATTCTACTCCTGGCCTACCAAACAGGCAAAATCTGTTCATTTTACATTGAATCGTATCATGCATTTCGCAGAATGTACACGAACGAGGCATGTCGTTTGACTCACGCATTGTCAGTTTAGTTTGAACTGGTAAGCGAATTTTGTTACTCAACGATTACAGTACAATTTTAATATAAATCTCACTGAAACTTTGATTTAACCATGATTTTGTGATATTCATTTTTTCACTGAAATAATACTGTTTCATCCGTCATGATCGTTGCACATTTATTAATTACAATACTACATCAAGTTTATACCGGATGATAAAACAATGTGCGTAATAATTGCTAAATATCCCTATAAATATTCCATGCAATTCAGTTGCCAATTTAACAAGTGATATTCTTTTTATTATTTTTGTCAATTCCAAAAACTTCCTTTAGCTTTAAATTAATCTTCCATTTGACTTATTCATTTAAGTACGTTCTTATATTTTTGGTGGATCCAAGTCACGCTGGTCAGCTTTATAGAATTTTTACGAATTTGTGATTCTAAAACTGATCATTACAAAAGTAATGGAGAAAGTAGAATCAGCTATGTTGAAATCTACTCTTTCTCTCGTGTCAATTACTGAAGGATGTAAAGTTTTATTTTTTCCCATGAATTTCATAACCAGAACTTATTTGAAATTCATCATAAATGCAATTTTATGAGACTATTCTCCACGTTTGCGTACATCCTATACTATTTTATTGACTTTTCCTTTTTGGGCTTCGTTATATCAAGATTTATTGTGTTCTGAATGGTGTTTTCAGATGCCAAAGAAACGCACTCGCAAATAAAGGTTTTGATTGAGAACAATACGAATAAATAATGAATTTATTTAGCTATTTCAGGTTTTTGATAATTTTCGTTGACCTGCTTGGTTTTTACTGATTTGAAAAAAGAAATATTCTCGACTTAAAAAAATAATTGTTGGCATCAATGGAATGGACTATCATTAAAATCATATATCCTTGCGATGCACTTTTGAATTTTGTACGCTTATTCACTTCGTCTATGAAAAGAGTTTGTGCTGCTGAGTTGTACTTGCTTCGTAGATCTGTTTTTATCATTTTTTTTCATGTTCACGCTCCCGAACATAAAAATTTTACTAATTTTTCAAATTCATTTTGGTTTGGTCACGAGCTTAAAAATACGAATTTTCTTCGTGTGTGGATGTAATATTTTGTTTTGAAAATCAATAAAGTCTTATGGTAAGAACCGGATACGATAGGAACTGGAAAGCTATAATGGGTATTGGTATTGTCATATTAAGACATTAAAAAATGGAAACATTACAGCATAATAACATTCAAATTATTTGTGAAACGTTTATTTCTCCCAAATCATAAATAATTAGAAAAAAGAAATGAAGCGCAATGTCCCATTGACTAAATTACATCTTCGACCATGCCAGAATTGACTTGAAGTGGGTGAAGTAGCCTCATTTGATATGCAGAATTCGTGGATCCAAGTCCAAAGAACTGTATTCATTGACTCTTTCTCAGCTACGTCGTGCGTTCACTGAGCTTCACTGAGAAGTCGCCACAGAGTTTCAAAGCATACAAAAAAAGTGCGCCAAACATAAATCCACGTACATTTCTTATTTCTGTAAATTGCTCGCTCGTATCAAAAATATCATTGCATCTTGCATCGCTTCAACAATGCAATAATGCACTCGCCTTCCTGAAACGTTCTATTTTTTTATAGAATTTAGTGTTAATTAAACTTACATAAACGTCGTTAGTCGTTGAAGACTTTTTTTCCATTTTCCTCTGTTAATAAAATCAACAAGTTTTTTGTTTGTTTTTCTTTCCAGTTCAGATTTGAAGTGTAACTTTAAAAGATGGTGAGAAAAAATGGAGACCTCCAAAATCACCTTTGCTCCAGTATCGTAAGTTTCATCGTAATTACAATTAGTTTAGTCCTGGTCTGGTCGGTAGGGAGAAATAGATCCAGATTAGGTCTGGGTCATATCAGTACTAAACAAATCTTTTCATTAATTATGTCCAGGCAAAGATCGTGGAAGGATGTCGACTTCCCGTACGCCAGTCCGAATCCACTGACGATAATTGGCGTAATGATGATGATTTAAAAATGCTTAAAATATATCGCATTTCTTGACGGGAAGGACCAAATTTTGCGTTTGACTGTTTCGCTTCTTTTGACAAAAATGGCCGAAATATTGATCATCAAAAAGAGAGTGGATATTGGATTGACGTCGAAGTTTGAAGTTTCCACGTCCACTTTGTGGAATGTAAGGACAGCGACAATGATATCTTTTTTTTATAAAAGTTTCTCAATCACATGCACTTGAACGGAATTGTGTAATTATGTTTTTTCCTTTGGTAGTTAATACATGGTCGGATGATCGGGTGGAGGAGGATAGGCTGAAACTGGAGAAAGTATTCTTCCCGAAAGAGACAGTGGTTACGAGAGCCTTATCCCCTGATATTTGCGATCCTGTTCTTGTGTCTCACCGGCTTTTGTACCGAAGCAGACTAGACAAAGTTTAAGAATGCAGCATGATGGGACTGGGGTTAATTTTCGATCAACCAGGTTAGGTTTGATTTCTTTAAATTTTGCCGTAATTATTATTGGGAAAAATGGTTTTGACCGTCAAAAACGAATTTTTTATCTACCAATCTAAACACTTCCGGAAGATAAACGAACCAGACATACAAACGATTCATTCTTAGCTGATAAACGCAACATAAAATAATAATGAAACTGTATCGTAGGAACGACTTGATTCAACTTTTCTCGAGTTATCAAACAGTGTAGGATTGTGGATAATGCTAAATACGCAAAAAACAACACATTCGTCTTCATCCGAAATCAACCGTTGTGACGTCAACTCCATATTCACATAATATGTTGTAGATGGGCATGATTTTTTGGGGGGTCGTGAACATAACAGGTTATAGTTTACTCCTTGATGCACACAACATAAAACGCACGCTGACGTAGAAAGTCGTTAACTTCCCTCTTTTCCACAATATGGGAGAATGGGGTTCTCTGATTGAGAAGATTCTTTAAAACATACCAGAAACCATTCTGCCCGACCGTGAACCCAGCTGTAAACACTTCAATCAAACAGGTCATTTCTCTGGCCACCTGATTTTCTTGCATTTTCTAAAGAAAATTCGTGCTGTTTTCACAAATGGAATTGCCTGGGGCAATGAGAAAACAATTATTATATCAGTTTGTATATCAGCTAAGAATGGATCGTTATGTGTCTGTGGGCGACAAAAGATGCTTTTTAATTTATTTTCTTGCAGGCATTCGAAATGGTAGACAAAACATTCATTTAGAGCCTTAAAAAATTTGCTGCCATTATTATTTCATGTAGTTTTATTTAAACTTTCCAGGAAGCAAGCGGGGCAAAAGATTTTAACGGCAATGTAAAAGGAATGGATGACGAGTCTGAAGCAACCCCTTCTTCGTCAGGAGGAAAGACGCCTCCAGCACCTCGTCGTTCAGGTACAAAAAGTACGCCAAGAACTTTTTGGAAGCTTATCATCGACTTAATCAATGCGAATGCATTTTAAAATTGAGGAAATGATTGAACTTGAGGGGCATCTCATGAAGCCCTGCCCTGCTGGTCCTTCCAGGTAATAATTGTTTAATTTCTTTTTTATATTGTAGATTTTTAAGGGCTGCGAAGGTAAAAAAGTCTTCTATTTTTTTGGGTACCTAAATAAACTAAAACTGTACAATATGTTTTTCTCAATGGTTAGTATAATACAATAACCAAGGGAGAATTTTATTCTCGCCAAATAATATGCTAATGGTAAATGAGAATATTCTCAATAATTCATTCTAGAGTGCTTTTATTTGTCTTCACTTCTTTCTAACAAACTCAAGGTCATATCAGTCAGCATCACAACCAAGTCTGCATCTCTGCATTTTCTTTATGTCATGCGATGATGATGATCTCACGCAGAAAAATAGTGCAAGAGTATGCTTGAAAAAAGTTTCAAACTGATTGACTATTTACAAAAGCATTTCTATTTTCACTTAAACTTAAATTTTACAAAACTGATGCAGACCAACCATCCTTTATTACGTAGCTGAGCGTAGCTAAGCGAGTATTGAGATTGCCGTGACCGTCTGTCCGTCTGTCCGTCTGTCCGATCGATAACTGTCGAACGAGG